>MU223188.1:561372-598880 GCA_018584345.1 Thuja plicata
ATAGCACCCCCGCCCCCCAGCCCCCCCATAGAAAAAAGAATAGTTGTTTCGACGTCGAATAGGGACAAAAAAACCAAATTGTCCCCGCCTCAATAATATAAAAGAGGTAATTTTTTATACCTTTAGAAGAGTAGGGCATTCAGATTATGGAGCTAACAATTATAGATAGTTCCCCGCCCCCCAACGTTTCTATAATTGATAATTCGAAACCAGAACTCTCTATAATTTTTATGGGTTTGTGTGGTGATTCTTGTTGTCTCTGAAAAGCTTGGGATATTGTTTCAACATCCATGGGTGTGGACCTATATGAGATATGCCTAAGAGAATGACTAATATGATTCTTAAGGGTGGAAGATAAATGCATCCTAAAAGAGACGAGGGATATCCTAGCTCTAAGGTGTTTGGATAATGCAAGTCAAATGTAACGAATGGGATGGAATGAGACCCTAAAAATGGTCTAATAAAATGAAGGCAAAGAACAACAAGATAAGGAAAAGCTTATGATAATGTGGAGGACAAGGACCTAAATGTAAACTAGGGGTAAGGACCAAATGAAGGATGACTAAGGGATATGACAAGTCCAAAAAGGATAATGACAAAATGGTAACAATGACAAGGTTCTAAATGAAACCTAAGGGAGCACACTAGGATAAGAGAAAGGAAAAGACCCAAGAAAGGTATGCAAGGATAGACTTTGGATAGTGACCTAAGGGATGACCTAGGATGAAAGAGGACTATGCAAATAAGGTAACCTAAGGGACACTTATAGATGAATAGTTGAAACAAAGCTACAAGGTTTGAGTTTCCTATGTTTTTAAAGGTTAAAAACTTGGACAATGATTGAACAAGGTTTGAAAAATGTGTTTGGGTAAATATTTGAAGGTGTGGATAAGTGATGTTTGATTAGGAAGATGTTTTGAAGACACACACCAAAGAAATACAAACACAACCTATAGTTTAGGATAGGAAAATACTTTTTGAATCCCCTTGTAATAAACTACCAGTTTCAATCAGATAAATAGAATCTTGGAGGCACTAGCTCCCCTTTACACGGTACACACTTCTCGGACATGCCAAACTTCAAAATTATAAAGACTTGAAAATCTCAAGAAATTTTCTATCTCAAATTGAAGAGTACATGAGGTGTATCTTTAGGATACACATATCACAGTCCCTGCGTCAACAAGTAGAAGGATTTTGACCACTAAAATAATAGGTTTCTAGTAAGGGCGTCCATTTAGATGGCTATACTTGTAGAGGATTAGCTCTGTTAAGGAGGCCTCAGGCCTCCCAACATGCATAAGTTACATTGTACAGGTTTCTCTGTACCAAACGAGTATTGAGGGAGATCTTCATCATGACATAGCAATCACTCGTTGACCATGACATTAATCACAACGACATTTCTTATATAGTTGTTTGGAAGAGCTTGTTTTTAACCTGTTACCGCTTGGGTCATCCCTTGAGGCGAATAGCTCTTTTCCCACCAAGGAAGGACCCTTCTACTAGGGTTCCATCCTAAACAAAAATGTGTCAAAACACCAACACATGAAACATTTGATAAATTTTACACACCAAATGAAATGTTTGCTAAACTAAATAGACAATTGGTTTCAAAATCAATTCTTTGACAAACATCATGCACCAAATGTTGTTAGTAGTTTAAAAAATAAGGCTTTCAACAATTGATTAGTACCAACACAAGCCTACAAGAAGAAGAAGAAGAAGAAGAAGAAGAAGAAGAAGAATTAAAATCAAATCTAATTAAAAATAATTAATTTTAATCTAACAAAAATCAATCTAATCTATTTTAACAAAATCTGAAAAAAGAAATCTAATCTAAATTAAGTAACAATTCTAGATTAGCAATTAATCTAAATTAATAAATAAAACTAATCTAAATAAAAACTCAATCTAGATTAAAAATAAGGCTAATCTAAAAAAAAAAAACTAATTTCAAATAAAAAAACTAATTCCAAATAAAAAACTAATCCAAATTAGTAACTTCCCTGGTTGGCTTCGATGTCATTCAACAAATTAAATGTGAATTAAGCAACAAAATGAAGTTTGACGTGGTGGGAGGCGAGGAACCCTTGACTCTGTTCATGGAGAGGAGGTGGTGATTTAATCTTATGCTGTGTTGTGTTGAAGGGGATCAAATTGCTTATGTGTTGTAGGGGATCAAATTGCTTATGTGTTATTAAAGATACAAATTGAATCAAAACCCATACTTGTACAGAGGGGCAATTTACATCAAATCGGATACATAAGATACCAACAAAAAAACCATGTAACAAATTTCTTCACTTGTTAAATGAGTTGGGACGAATTTTATGACGCCTTCACATAGTTTCCAAAGAGAAATATATTAAAGATAACAAGCACAATAAATTCTGAGATATATTAATAGAGAAATATGTGTAAACAATGATACATCATCTTTGTCGATAGAATATATCCAACAACCAGCATGAATCAACAATTCCAATAGTTCACCTATCATAAAGAAAACCAAGATTCAAATCCATTCACATATATCTTTAGAAAAAACCAAATTTCTTCATAATAATCCTTTTCAATTCCTTCGAATTGGAAGGGTTTCACATTGGGTTCACCAAATGTGGATGGGAAAATTAAGGAATTAGTGTAAAAAAATGATTAAGTCAATCATGAAAGCTATAAAAATCATATTAGTAAAATTATAATTACAACCAATAAGACTATCAAAACAAAATATAAATAAACAATAAATTTGCAATCAAATTTATACATTCTTTTGATGGCGCCTCATTGCTTTTTCTTTCTCCTCTAATTTAATATGTTGCTCTTTGTTGACAAATACACAAATAATAGCCAAAAAACAAGGATTAATTTAACAACAAGGATATCGTAGCTATTCCAGAAAAGGAAGAAGAAAGCTCATTAAATAGAAGTCTCCTTCAAAAACTGAATGGACACAATAAATAAACGAACATACAAGAGGAAAAATAAGAGCCAATAGTAAATAATAAAAGCAAGATAACAAATTAATTTGCAAATTTCCCTCCAAAATCCCAAAGACATTTAAATAAAATCATATTTAAATGTGAATTAAAATGAGACAAACAAAAGCCTAAACTAAAAAGATAGAAAAGCATAAATACATGAAATTTATTTATGTTTAAGGGGACATTAGGACATTAATTAAATAATTAACCAAATTATTTAATTAAACACACTCTAAAAGACAAGAATGTGATAAGATGATAGATAAATCAAAATGATTCAAAATAATAAAAAATGATCAAAATGACTCAAAATTAATAAAAATTGGTCAAAATTGACCAATGACATAAAGATGACTAAAAAGGGGAATTAGGGGCTTCGACCATTTTTAGGTGTGTACACAACTATTTTAAAGAGAAGAAATGGAGATCTTACAACCTAAAAGTAGAAAAATCCCAAGATCACTCATTGCCTCCTCCTTCGAAACTTGTACACAAGATAAAGAAAAATGTTGCGGTTGTTAGTTTAGAGCCTTGCTGAATTTAGACCCCCATATTGGTGTTTCCACCTCTACAGACAACCAAGATTGACAGATATGATAATCCAATACATAATAAAGGATAATCAATAGAGATAGAAAATTCCCAAGAAACTATGATATGCTAATCAATTGAGGGAATGAGCATAGGATAACTCATCTTTGAAGCCAAGAAGTTGGAGCTTGGTGGATTGAAGGTGAGAACAATTTGGTGAGTGATTGAGAGTGTTGGAGAAACATGAGATAATCAACAAATGTCCAAGATAGGAGAAAACTTGAAGAGAGTGTATGAAGAATCAAGAGAGTAACCAAGAGCTGAGAGAGTTACAAAAAATGTCCAACAGAAGAAAAAATGAAGCCAAAAAATGAGTTTAAACATGGATGGAAGATTCTTGACATGGAAGGGCAGTGCAACAAGGTTTACACTGCTAGAAACAATAAGTGTAATGATTCAATGATCACTTGCGGGTTCACAAATTTATGGGATGAGTTTGCACCAAGCGGATGTGTTTGTGGTGTGCACACTTCTTAAGCCAAACATGTTGCGTGGTAAAGAATCCCAACTAGGGAGATGACAAGGAAGATAGGGTGATATGGAGGCAGGTGGAATTTTTATTTTTGACCAAAGTAGAGGGCATTATATGAAAAATAATAACCCAAGGTGTAATTTATGATGTTACATTTTGCCCCCACTTTAACAAGCATATCAATAGTGAAAATATGAG
The DNA here is from genome assembly GCA_018584345.1 of Thuja plicata. Classification (NCBI taxonomy): domain Eukaryota; kingdom Viridiplantae; phylum Streptophyta; class Pinopsida; order Cupressales; family Cupressaceae; genus Thuja; species Thuja plicata. The sequence continues at coordinate 565,621 of MU223188.1, forward strand.
CTAAAGTAAAGAAAGAAAACTTAGTTGAGAGTCTTTTGTTAATGTAGAGTTTCCCTAGGGGAGAAACTTGATCTTTTGTGAGATTACATCATAGCATGTAGGTTGCAAACACACATGCTAGATGAAAAGATGATGATGATGCTCAATTTTAGACTACAAGATAGTGATCACTTATATTATGTTGGTATAGGTCTCGAAAATTGTGTTATGCTAGATAGCCATACAATAGGGTGATTTTTGATTGACTGATACAAGTAGTAAATTCTAGATAGTCGTATGATAGGAGAGGCCAGTATGGGTAGCAATGCTAGATGACCATATGATAGGGCAAAATATTTTGATAGGTGGTTGGCCCCCATGAAGGTAGATATAATAGATTTTTTTTCTAAATTTTTAGAAAATTCAAGTGATATAGATATAATAGCCCCCCTGTAGAATGGAACTTGTTGCGCAAAGGGGAACAAGATGCATTATAAGGAGAAAATAAATATTGTGGCATGTCAACATAGCAAGATGTTTTTATGGAATGTTATTCCACAACAGGAGACACGTGATATCCACAACATAAAAACAAGCAAGTAAAGATAGGTGGATCTGAAATTATTCGTTGTCAAAACCCATAAGAGTGAAAATATTTTTAATGTATGATTACATATGGGTATTCCATCATAGTGCAAAAACTTTCAAATCTGAAGAAGAGCACATGAAGACAAAGATAAAATAAAATTTTGGGTCAAAATAGAAGAATCCCTAAATGCCCCCAACACTTTGCATCATCCCCAAATGTCAAAAGTCAAGATATGATAAATAGAAGAACATGATAACAAATATAAGAAGTGTAAAATACATGACCCTCTATTTATAACTACCAATAGAGTAACTTGGGTATTTTAGAGAGGAACAACATTAAAATAAAAAACACAGGAGAACACAAACATGCATGATCTAATCTAACTAGTAGGTCCTCATCCTCTCAATCTTAATCATATGGGGAGGGAGGACGAGTATGAAGAGAAACAACCACTAAGGCAGTCCCAACTTCCTCACCAATAGTGAGAGGAAAGTACAAGGCCACCTTGATGTTATCATTTGAAATCTCTACTGAGGAAATATTGAGAGATCATGCAAGGATTATCATCAATGTTGTAAAATCCTTAGGTGAATCAAATATGTGTACGTTGAAAGATGTAATTGATTTAATCTAAGATAGGAGGTGCCACATGGTAGACCTCTATGGAAGGGGGTGGTAACAAATTCAAGAGAAGATGATGCCTTCTCCACAACAAGCACAAAAATAGACATAGGATCTATTGAATTAGAATTCCAATGATGGAAATCGATTACGTGGCCCCGCTCAAACTCTCTCTTGAAGGATGGAGTAGACATTGTTTGATCTAGTATAGCATGCATGAGAACCTTGAGAAAGATGAGATTATGGGTAGTGGCTAGTGTGGTTTATTCAGACATGTCTGCATTAGACACCACCTATGTATATAGCATATTGATGGGTTTAGGTAATGGAGTATCAAGGAGCATGGTGATGAGTAGGGGTTCCTAGGATGGAGAGATGAAAATATGAACATTCTTAGCACGAGGCCCAATTGTCATCCCCAGAGTAGCAACAAGTAAATTTGAAGATGTGGTTGGACAAGAGATAGATGTGGGAGGAGTAGATATAGGGGTAAATGCAAGTGACACAAACATAGGGGTCAATGACTCAATCTCCACCTTCATGGGGGCCTCACATTCCAAGGCCCTGGTCCAATGATGATGCTTATTCTCAAACACAAGCTAGTTTTAGAAAAGGTGTAGACCAAGATGATAATTCTAGAGGTTTGGTAACATCCTTCTCAGTCAGAGAGGTTGTCGATATCGTGACCAATGGTGAAGAAGGCCCTATCGATGAAGTAGGAGGTGTAATTGATAAATTAGTTGTAGACTCAGTTGTGGGTTCTCTTCCTTGTTTTTCACTAGGAGTGGTAAGAGGAACATGGGGTGTTGTAATGCTTCCTTTATCTCTATTCTAGAACACTGAGAATATTATTCCACTATTCTTCACTTACTATGTCAATAATATATTTATTAAGAAAGTAATGGAAGATAGCTATGATATCTAATCTATCTTATAATGATTTTCTTCTTGATATCTCCTACTTACAATATTAGATAGATATGAGTTTGTAAGAAAGTAATGGAAGATAAGTCCACACTCTAATTTATTTATGAACTTGTATTACAAACAATGTCTAATTATGATGCTCACTATAATGTAGTAAAAATAAAAACAACCTTTTGTTTTTTATGATTTAATGATATTATTATGCAATTATGATGGTTATGCATATAGGTAATCCTTGCGATCTCTCAAATTAATGATAATGTATAATATGTGTGATCTCTTCCTAAGAGACTTGATTACTTACAATGTTGAAGATGTGTTTGATATATTCTTTAACAATATGTAGTGACCAATAAGGTTATGGCCTCCATTGTTATAATTGTTGTTTCTAAATATTACCTTTCGCTCATGCAATAAAGATATGTAATGTTGTTTCTAATATTATAATATAAGCTTGCAAATGGTGTCGTCTCTAATTGGACAATTTATACTTATAACTTGAGAATATCCTATACGATTGATGCTTGATATGAGTAAATCTGATAAGGAATATATAAAATAAGAAGTCTTCAATTCATCCTTGAGAGAATAAGACGATTATCATGATATACTTATGATTCATAAATGGAAAGACATGGTGGATAGACATGTCCCAAACAAATTCATTATCTGTTTAGTTAACCACCTTAACCAATTGTTACACTTGAATCACACTTATAACCAATGAATTTTCATTTTTACGTTAGTTGAATAATATAATAATTAGTTCTCATATTGGCTAATTAATATAATAATCGATTATCACATTAGCCAGTTAATATAATAATCGAATCTAATATTTATCTTATCCAATTAAGGTAATAATCAATTCACATAGAAATATGTAGGTGCACTTATGAAATATGGGGTGATGCAAGGAAGATATTGTAAATGCACTTAATGGAATGAATGAGAATTGAGTTAATTATGAAATGGAAATGGATAAGTATGGAATATGATGGTTTGTAATTATGAATTATGCCAAAGTTATGGACATGTGGTACAATGCATTGTAGTGTGTGTCAATGTAGTGGATGGATGCAATTTTGAAATGCAAACATAAAAGGTGGTTGCATGATGATTGGTGGACTTAGCCGATCATCATGTCATCGATCCTTATATAATCAATATGACATGGTTCCATTCATAAGTGATCATATAGGAAACTCATAAATTGCATCATAATTGTGTTGGATACATTGAGTATTGATGACATGGTGACTATCTAAGTACATCAATCACTCAACCAATCCAAAACCATATTATGGTTTGTTTTTTTCTAATCTAGAAATGAATATTATGTACAAGAGACAAGGTTTTCCTTTCCTTGCCAAAAATTTCTTATTTGAAAATGCAGATGAAAAATCTAGGGATATCACAAGTACCCTTGGAGGCAGGGAGGCAAGTGAAAAATAAGATGGATGAGAACGTGATGAATTCTTACTGTTACCATAAATAACGAGGTGAGGGATATCTGCTAGAATAGGTAGCTCAAATTGAAGATGAGCCTTATATTTGTGTAACATCAGTTTCTTTCCCTTGTTTTTGTTAGGTGCATATGTAAGAATGGAAGACACTGTTGAAGTTTGCAAAGTCCTTGGTAGATGTAGAGGTTTCCCTTGACAAAAATTTTTTCCTTGAGACCTCGATGAAGAGGGAAAAAAGGGAATATGTTGCAAAATAGGGGTGGGCTATAATGTGGGGATGAAAATAGGAGGTGCTACAGATTTATAAGAAAGTTCCCTAGTATAATATATGTTATAAGGCTTGAGTAATAGATCCTACTAGGGAAGATGGGGCCGTATTGGAGTAGGTCATAAATGAGCTAACAAAAACCCACATTAGATAGGAGGGCCTAATATCCTTGATGTTCTGGATAGTGTGCACAATACTCTCATGGGAGGACTTGATGCACTAATGGACCATCAAGGGGCTACCCTCAGAGAGACCAACTAGGGTATACCCAAGTTCATTCAGAAGAGATCTAACTCAGTTATTGATGAAAAATTGTAGACATTGACTTGGGTCCCACAAGGATCATTAAGGTGACATACACCAAATGAGGAAGAGATAGTCCATTGTGAGTTCTAATGGTCACTTGACACTTGTGATATCTCATGCAATAAAGCTTGTTGACAAAGAGTACCTCCTCCATGATGACGTACAATCTATACATGAGATCAAATATTCTGTGTCGTATGACATTTTTTTAATTTGAGTTGATATGTACAAGGGAGATTACTCTTTTTTATATGTGGTGTAAGAGGGGTAAATGATATCTCCCTATTATACACTCTAGTTGTGTGGTGTTAGAATATTTAATCTTTCCTTGTATTTATTTAATTAATTAGGAGATTCTTATGGAATCCCTACATGTATTTTCTCCTCTAGTCCAAGTGGCAGGAAATGTTATATTTTTTAATTCCCATAATAAGGAAATTAGATAATCCTCCTTAAGAGGATCTTGACACTTTGCAAAAACCTATTATGGATGTTGGAATTCATAGGTTGGTGAGTTGCTTGATAACTCCTCTCCTCATCTCTATAAAAGAGATGCTCTCCTCTCTTATTTCTATTCTACGAGTTATTGTAAATGATCTCTCTCTCTCTCTCTCTCATCTTCATAATATCACAAGGATTTTTTTCTTTGTTTTCCCCTTTAAAAATCTTCTTGTATCCTTGTATTGGCCTTTGGGTGCTTGCTCCTAGTTCTTGGTTTTTTAATGATAACAATTTCTTCTCTACATATCTCTCTTGGATTATTTTCATTTCCTTTCTCTTGTTATTTTTCTTACATGGTATCAAAGCTTGGGTTGCTAATCCTTGTTTGAGTGTAGTGTTGAAGGTTTTCATTCTTTGGAGCACACCGTTGGAGACTCTTGTTTGAGAGAGGAGCTTGAGATTCATTTGCTAACTCTTGTTTTGCAGATTTTTGCATTCTTATTTTCTCTAACCATCTTTGGTTGGCTTGCCACTAGAGAGATGCATTTGAATTTTTGTGGGGGGTTTGGCTGGTTTCAGCCAAACCCATTACAATCTGCATTTTATTTACACCTCTGTCAGCCAAACTGTAAGGTTTTACATATTTATCACTCTCACATTTTGTGCAGGTTTTAATCTAATCATTCTTTTTATCATCCCTCTACTGGTTTGGCTCTTGGAGGATTCAAATAATAAAATCTCATATTTCTTTTTAGATATCTCTATGCATGCAGGTTTGTATTATTTGTTTTGTAGGCATATCCGTGTTATTTTACATCTCTGTAATCTTGTTTCTCTGAGTTATGAACACTGCCTTGGTTGATATATTTTGTTCTTACCATAAATATCTAGTTCTATTATTTCATCTCTGTTATACCGTTGTTTGTAGGTTTTAATATACATATTTTTATCAAAACTTACATTTAACTCATAATAATTTTAAATAATTTTATTGTTATTTGTTGTTTTACGCAACATTTAATCTTTGTTGTTTCATTTCGCACCTTTCCTTTACTCCTCCTTGCACAGGCCTTTGGTTTCTGTGTTTCACTTCACTACTTTCGTATTGCGCAATCCTCTCACTCCTCTATTTGTCTTGGAATCCCTCTGCGCTCCCTTGCATAGATCCTTATTTTTCAGCTTGTCTACTAAGATAAAGTTGCATGTCTCCTTGTGCTTCTTGTCTACTAAGCTAAGTTGCTCATCTCCTTGTCTAGCGTAGTTGTTTGTCTTCGCAACTTACAACACTTAGCGTGGCCTCTCCCCTTCATTATCCTTGCGCAACCTTCTACCTTGTTTGCGCAATATTTCATACATTTGTTTAACTCTTTTTTAGTCCTTCTTCTGCACAACATTCTCCATCATTATCCAGCGCAACTTTGACTGGCTTTGAACGTAGCTTTAGAACATTTTTTCTATCATTTCAAGCAGTCTTTGTTAACACTGCTACCAATCTGTTTTATTGTTACACTTTAGCTATTTTTTATTTTCAATCATTTATATTCTGGTTGAATAGTTTAATTCCTTTGACTCTTTTAAATCATTTAATTTTATTATTTAAATAATTAATTTATTATTTTTGTTAATAATTTAATTGATCTCACTATTTTTTTACATTGTTTAATTAATTTGTAAATCAATTTAGATTATCTTCTATCTTTATTCCTTTTCAATTAGTTTACAATATCTAGATCTTCTTGTTTTAATACGTTTTACCGTTCATTTTATTTATTTTAATAAAGAACTTATTGTTTAAGCGTTTAAATTCAAAATTTAACAATTTTTAAAAAAAAAATTACATCAACATTTAATCATTTAAATGTTTGTTAACATTAAGTTAAATTTTATTTTAAGATTTTTTAGAGGTTATTAATCACTGTTTTTGAGGTCATCTGGTATTACCTTAACGTTTTTATTTTTTATTCATCTCTTCTTTTTTAAATCATGTCGACTCTTATTCCAGAAATTAAGTTAAAAGCACAAATTATCATGCTTGGAAAACCCACATATCATTTATCTTTTGTTTCAAACATATGTTGGACATTGCTACTGATCCTATTTTTGTTCCTCCCTCAACTGCTACTCAAGCAGAAAAAGATGCTTGGAATGTTAAAAATGAAGTGGCACTTGGCCTGATTGGCATTTCTTTAATTTCTGATTTATATGTTTTAATTGCTCATTATACTAAAGCACATGCAGCTTGGGCTATTCTAAAAAACACTTACGATAGTTCGAATGAATCTAGAAAGATTCAGCTCCAAGATCAATTGGAGGATCTCAGGTATACTGACTTTAAAACTATGGATGAATTCTTGCTCAAGTTTGATTCTATTAAAATTCAATTGCATGGTTTAGGAGTAACTTTAACTGATCTTCATTTAATTCATATCATTTTAAAAAAATGTCTTCCTAGACAGTTTCAATAGTTTATTACTAATGTGCATTCTCAACTTTCTATTCCTACTTTAGCTTCTTAATTAACCTATATTGTCTTTCAAAATTTATTACATCAAGATGAAGCAAAGTTGATTCAATTTGGAACTCTCAAGTCTAATGAACATGCATTTATGTCTAAAAATCATAATCAAACTCATTCTAAATCTAATAATAATCATAACAATAATAAAAATAATAATCATCATAAGAATAGCTCAAATACAAGACCCCATTGCACCTATTATGGGAAAGATGGTCATGTGACTCAAAATTTCTTTAAAAAGAAAAAAGATAAGAAACCTATGAATCAAAATAATCAAAAATGTCATTATAAAAAGAATAATGGTAATCAACCTCGTCATGCTTTTGCAGTTCGTTATAATGTTTCTAACCTGTTAGATGTTTCAATTCAGAACCGGGTTCCAATGTTACTTCCCCTTAGCATGAAACTGAAATTAATTTTTAAAAAGTAATTTATTTCCTTTCAGCTATCTTTTGATCTTTTTTTTTTAAAATTATGTTAACCTTTTATCCAATTTCTTATAGAATATGTTTTATCTGATGCAAACTATGTCTTTGCTAATTTTAGTTTGTTCAAGTATTGTGAGTCATCTAACGATATTGTCTTCCTGAGTATCTTTATTGATTTAATTGAATAGCATTAATTGCTATGAATCTTAGTATGGTTCTATACCATCTATTTGTGTGCACTGAGTTGCATTTTTTATGATTTTATACCATCTATTTATATGCACATAGTTGCATCTTTTTTGTAAGTTGTATAGGGTGCCCATTTTTCAAGGTTAACTATATAAGGTCGTCAATTTATCTATATTCTAGCTACCTTATCTTTCGTAGGGGCCCGTGGAGTTTCCCTCCATCTAGTGATTGGTATGCACTTACTTCAGTTGATGTTTATCAACTTGATCCTTTTTTTCCTCATGGTGAGGATGATGTTCTTGAAATCCCTCTTGAATTTTGTTGGATTTCTCATATATTTGCAAGGCAATATGTTGTTTTAACACCATAATCCTTAGAACAAATTATTATATAGCATATGTCATTAGTTTCTTTTCAATTTTGGATTAACATCTCTTGGTATTAAGTATGATCTATCCAATTATTTTTCATCCTAATGAAAAGGTAGCAAAGCTCAAATTATTAAAGTTTCTCATTATATTGGTTTATATCTCTTATCTCATTAATGGTTCTTTGATTCTAGTTCATCGATGTAGACATGTTTGGAAAATAAGATCATAGGTTGATTTGGTTTTTGAGTCACATGTTCTACTAGATTATGTATTTTTATCTCTCATATCTCTTTTCAATTTACTATTGTGATGATGAGTTTGCATTCTTCATTGCTTAGATCGTGAGTCATGCAGGTTGTGGATTAGCTACCCATTCACTTGCAATGGATGATTCATTAGTAGACTGTCTATATCCATGTGATTGATTAAATTTTGATTTAAACTCCCCAAATAAAGATCAAGGGGGGTGTTACAATATTTAATATTTCCTTGTATTTATTTAATTAATTAAGAGATTCCTATGGAATCCCTACATGTATTTTGTCCTCTAGTCCAAGTGGGAGGACATGTCATATTTTGTAACTCCTTTAATAAGGAAATTAGATAATCCTCCTTAAGAGGATTTTGACACTTTTCACACACCTATTATGGATATTGGCATTCATAGGTTGGTGAGTTACTTGGTAACTCATCTCCTCATCTCTATAAAAGAGATGCTCTCCTCTCTTATTTCTACTCTATGAGTTATTGTAAATGAGCCTCTCTCTCTCTCTCTAATATCACAAGGGATTTTTTTTCTTTGTTTTCCCATTTAAGACTCTTCTTGTCTCCTTGTATTGGCCTTTGGGTGCTTGCTCCTGGTTCTTGTTTTTCTTATCGTAACAATTTATTCTTCACATATCTCTCTTGGGTTATTTTCATTTCCTTGCTCTTGTTATTTTTCTTATATGTGGTGAGAGGGTAACAATGGTTACCATGTGTGGAGAATGAAAAATTAAATCAACTTCAAGACCGATCAAAGTCCTAAATTAAGGATGCACCTTCCCTTGCACCACCTCACTTGTACTAGCACGTAGAGCTAGGGGATAAAACAAATAAATGTTGAAGAGGGGTTTTACTTGATCAAGGTATTGAGATATAAATAGTTAATTTTTTACTATGAAGAAAGCAAAAATAACTTGAAGATACTAAAAGATAAAAAAAAAATTAACTATTAAAGATAAAAGAACTATGAAGAGAAAACACCAAGATCTATAAGCTCACTTCCTTGGACACACATGTGAGTTGAGGATGATAGTGTGGGTACAATATGTATGTACAAATTACATTAGTCCTACATAGGAAAAGTATGGAGGACAATGATGGAAAGATAAAAGATAAATCCAAACAAACAAATTATATCTATGCTAAATGACAACAGATTAAATATGGTAACTAGATGAAAAGGAATCTGATTATACTACTAAAATATAAGAGGATGAAGAAGTAATCTTACAATCTTAGCATGAAGCTGATGAGATCTCCATCCATGAACTATTATATCCATGAAGACCCAAATAATCCCAAATCAAGGCCAAAAAATGGGGATATATGCTTGCAGGGTCGAATCCGCATTGATGTGCAGTGGAAAATGGGATTTATAATTGTAGGGTAGAATTTTGTAATGCTCCAATGATAACTTGCATGTATACAGAATCATGAACAAGTGTGCATTGCATGGATGTCTCTGCGGCATGCACAGGTCCTTTATCATCCAAGCCGCATGGCTAAGATTCAAATCGAATGGTGAAGAAGCATGGTGAATGGGCATGGCTGGATGATGTGGATATTTTTTATTCTTATACTAAGGTAGGAGTAATGCTTAATGGTAATTTACACTAGGGTGAAAATTTATTCCATTACATTTTCCCCCCACTTTTGCGATCATATCATATCAAAAAGAGAGAGATGTGAGATAAAGTAAGAGACAAATTACTTGACTTACCTATAGGGAATCTATCATATGGGGTTTCCCCCAACTAGGAATCCCTAAAAATTTTCTAAGCCACATCCAACACACAAGCTGTAGACAAGTGTGTTAGATGATGACAAGATCATCGATGGTATGTCGATATGGGTGACAAGTTGTATTATGCCAAATAGCCATATGATAGGGTTATTTTTAGAGTGCTTCGACATGAATAATAAATTATATATAGGCATATAATAGGGAGGCTTTAGATGGTGCACCGACATGCACAATAAATGCTAGATAGGTATGTGATAGGGTAGCTTTACATCATACTGATCCATAGTATTAAGATAGATAGGTTTACAATAGGGAAAACTGAGACACTGAGACAATGGATTGACCCCCATAAAGGCAAAAACTGAGATAGTAGATTTTCCCCCATAAAGGAAGACACTGAGATCAAAATTTGAAAATTTGCGAGAAAACCCTATGGTGTAAAGACATCATTAATGTTAGATAAAATCTAAATCAGACACATAGATAAGAGAACCCCCCTAGGAATGGACTAGGCTACTTATAAGGGAGAATAAGACATTCAAAAGAGAGAAGAGATATTGTGGCATGTCAACATATGATATTTTTCCATGGAATGTCACTTCCTGATGGGTGACACATGATTTCTACAACATCTACAAAGAGACGGGGGGATTCAAATGATTGTGATCAGAGCCTAGAAGAGAAATGTATACATGCTCTGAGGGGATATCTCATCACTTCTAACTATGGCTTGGATCTGAATAATAGCATGTGAAGACAAAGGAAAATAAAAATTTGGGTCAATATGGAATGAGTGCCTAAATTACCCCAACACTTTGCATCATCCCCAAATATAAAAAATCAAAGGCACAACAAATAAAAGAAAAATATAATAAATAGAAGAAGGTTCATAATAGAACACCTCCCATTTCTAGGTACCAATAGAATATAAAGGTCCTCTAGGAGGAAACAATACTAAAAGAAAAGCACTGGAGAACACAAGAAAACACACTCTAATCTAAAGATGTAGAAGTGGGTACTACCCTCATAGGTTGTCCATCAGTAGATCATCGTCCTACCAATATTTATCATATGGGGAGGGAGGTAGAGATTGAAATGGTACAACTACCATGGGGTCCTAGGCACCCCACTAGTAGTAAGATCCATGGATGAAGCAACCTCAACATTATCAAGCAATAGCTCAATTATGGAAATTTCTAGGGATTCTGTAAAGATCAACGTCAACACTAAAATATCTGCCAATGAATAAAAAAGTAAGCCTAATATCTTGTGGAGGATCCATAAGGAGGTGAAAATGAAGAAAATTCCCTACTAACCTCTACAAAAGGGGCAGGGGCTATTGATAATATGACAGTAAAAAACTAAGACAGGGGGGGTGAATTAGTTGTTCCCAAAAATTAAAACTTCAAGCCCTTAACCCTTAAAACCCTTAAGATTAAATACCCTAAATTATGATCTGATTAATTGAAAATGAAATATCCATGCATCCACAAATTAGAATCACATCCACACAACTTGACACAATATTTTTATTGTGGAAACCCTGTTAGGGGAAAACCCATGGTGGGATTGATTACCCACAATAAGTAAATACCTTGTTAGAAGTATAAACCTATTACAATATGTGGGGAATGCACATGCATTCAGGCTCACTTCCTAGAGCTCACCACTCAAATGAAAAAGCCTCGGGCTACAACCCTGAGGAAATCTCATTGCCTTACAATTGGATCACTACAATGATATGATATTTTGTGAACTATGAAAATGAAATCTACCTTATGTCTGATACAACTCCAGTGTAGCATAATGTAGATCTATGTTCAAACCCATATTGAAACAATTTTGATCACCACTGAATTGGCCTCTTCCTCTACTAGAAACCTCTAGCATTCACATCCGTGATCTGCACTCTAATTTTTCTCTAATTCGTCATCTTATCAAGAGCTAGGTTAGCAAAACATAATTCACCATCTCTTCAAATCATCATGCAAAATATCATGTTTCAAATCCATCTCTAACTGTAAAATCATATCCACGGCCTCTATCAACCACCTCAAGATCATAAATCTCCTAGATTTCATGATTTACCACTTGCGCAACATGATTTTCCAACTAAGTCGACCAAGAACAATAATAATAATAATAATATCATTATTGACCAAAAATTCCACTAATCTAATCCCTCTGATCCATGTGTATTGCCAACTAATCAAGCACATACTTCAAGAACATCCTATAACATCATGATAAACACTCAAACACACAAATCCACCATAATCATTAGATTTTCCAACCCTTTTTCACCGAACCTGAAGAACACTATCAACAAGTCTCCAAGACAATAAAAATATGCCATGCAAGCCTCTAATGTACAAACCCTCTTATTTGAAGACACTTCATTATTTCCCAAACACATTCCTACATTCACTCCATAAAATTATAACTTGATTATGCACATCAAACCTATTTATGTCTTCCTGTCAAAAATGTTTGTCACATGTCTTCTACTCACCAATTTTGACCTTGAATCATGCTCAAATATTCATAATATCTTCTAAAACTTAGAGTGAACTAAGTACTAACCTTCCTCAATAATATCCCACATGCGTGACCTCATATTTACAATATATGATTCTCACCAGACCTCTAAACATCATGTTCCACTAACTAACCTACAATAGTTAAGTTAGGAACAAACAAATAGATCTTCTGATCAATTCTTGTGATTCCTCTGATATGTTCTTTGATTCCTCTTATATGTTAACATTAATGAAAATACATCCAATTATGCAAATATGCCAAAAATCTCCCCCTTTGGAATTGATGGTAGCATATGATGTGAAAAATAAGTAATGCAATCAGAAACCAACAATCTCACTCCTAGAAAGATAATCAATAGTACTACCAACAATATCCACAATTATCTTTCAGATTCTCTCTAACTGTTCTTCCTCATTAATATGCCCCCCCTTGGAAGAAAGCTTCCCTTTTTTCCAATCTAATTACATTCTCTTCTCTCCATCTTTTTTTCACATGCTCTTCTCCCCATCAATTTCTCCCCTTTATATGTATACCACTCTTCTTGAAAAAGACTTCTTTCTTATGTGTAAGTATATATAAACTTGCCTCTCTCATTTGATTTTCTCTACCTTATCTTCTCCTCTGATCCCCAAACTCTTCTGATCTTATCTTTGTTTTCTTTCACATCTTATTGTTTCTCTTTTCTCATGCTTCTCTCTGATTACATCTTCTTCTTTCCTTTCCTACACATGTGATTATTTTTCACATATGCTTCCATTCTCTCCCCCTTTGACATCAATGAAAAAGGTGTATCATCTTCTCTTATACAAATTTATTTTTCATATCAATGTCTACTTTTTTTTCCTTCTCTGCTTCTACTATCTTGTCAAACTCATCTTTCCCTTTTGCACACACATCTCTAATCCTCTAAACACATTCAACTATTATTCAAACATTAACGACAAGTAACAAACTAATTTTTAGAGTTCCTTGTGGCTTTCTACACACACTCAACTTTAGATCTAACCGGTTTCTTTTGCATGCTTACTACTCCCCCTGAGTAGAAACATCCATACATCAATCCATTTTGAATGAATTTCCATGAGGTCCTTTGGATTGATGCTTTTTCATCTTAGTTTTGTTTAGGAAGATAAAATCCTCTTGAAGTGCCTTCAAGATTTATAGAAGTTGATCCCTTTTATGTAGTAGCCTTATTGTTCTTTCTTCTTATCCTCTTCTTGCGCTTATGTTCCTTGTCTCCTTTCTCTTTTTCTTTCCTTTCACATTCCTCTAATCATATTTGTCTTTTCTATCTTCTTCTTTCTTCCTACTTTGACCATTCTTCCTCATTTTCATGTTTTCTCTTTTAGTGTCACTTTTTTTCACCTTATTTCCTCTGCAATTTTTAGTAGTAAGTTTAGGTATATTCATTTTATCTATAGTACAATATTTTGTCCATTATTTTGTTTCTTCTTTGGAGTACATTTCATGCAAACCATCTAAACTTTTCTCTTTTAACAATATCAATCTTCTTCCTCATACTACTACATAAGCTTAGATCATGATAATCCCTTTTACAATTAAAATATAGATATCCTTTTCTAAACTTCACTTCTTTGTGTCCAAACTCATTACAAGAAAGAAAAGTACCTTTGAACTCTTTATCTTTAGACTCCTTTTCCAAGTTCTTCTTCTTCTTCTTCTTCTTCTTCTCTTATTTAGACTTATCCTGGTTGGATTTGGAGCAATGTCCTTTCTCTAATCCAAACCATTGTTTTCTATTAACCTTCTCTGAATTATCCATTCTTCAAGCTTAGCTGAGCTGATCTTGAGCTTTTCCTTATACTCATTTACAATTCTAAGCTCTTCTTCCATGGCCCTAACCCATTGATCATTTGTGCATGCTTTACATACCTTTATGATCTCAATCTTATAAATCAAGCAAATCTAATCTTTGACAGTTCTCCTTTTGTTCCTTTGATGCTGTGTCTTGGAATTTCCTTTAACTAATCCCAAAATTCAATTGTTTATAAATTGTGTGTCATCAAGATTCTTTTGATTGTGACTCTTACCATAACTTGCAGATTATTCTTTCTTGATTTCTTTAACCTTGTCATTTTTTCCTTCTTATTTAATTCCTAATCTCACTGTCATGTTCTGAATTTGATTCTCAACAAGAGCTTGCATTCCATGATGCATTCCAGTACTTTGTTCATCTAAGCTACTTTTTCAAGTACCAATACTGACTTTTACTACACTGAGTAGTCAAGTAACTTTCATCAAAACGATCCAAATTATCATACCTTGATGTTTTTACTTGTGACTCTTGTAATGCTCCTTCTCCTTCATTCGTATCATCCTCATCACCAGCCTTCACGAAGACACTTGTCATCTGATTCTAATTTTTTTTGTAGCAATCCTTGATTAATGCTAACATCTTGTTCATCCTTGCATGATTTGGTCTACCCTTCTTCAATCTGTGAAATAAGGTATCTTACTCTTTCATTACTCAAATGGAAAACATTTTTCTTTCTCTTAGATCCTGATTCAATTTCTACTCCACAATCATTGACAATTTTTCATTTGTTATCCTTGAAGTATAATTCCATATCCCTTGTCCATTAATTGTCCCACACTGAGAAGATTGTTCTTTAATCCTTCCACATATAGAACATCATCAGTTGTATTCTTACCATCTAAGGAAATGGTACATTTACCTTTGATCCTTCATCCAGTGTTATCACCCAATCTAACAATTCTGCCATCATATTCTTCATATTTCACAAACTTGCTTATGTCACTAGTCATATGATGTGAACATCTACTATCTATCAACCAATAATTCTTCATATCCAATTGTGTGACTAAGACTTTCTCTTCTTTAATAGCATAACTTATAGTATTTTCAAAGGTAATCTCTTCAATATTACTACATGTAGAAACATTACTAGCAAAAGTATCACTAGTCTTGGTTTTCTCAATAACACAATTATCATGAACATCAGTCATAATATCTTTAAAAGTATTTTAATAGAAGTATTAATCATAGAGATTTTGACTTCAGAGTTATCTCCCCTCTTGACATTACCACTTTCATACTTCTCAAAATCCATAAATTTGTTCATATCACCGGTCATGTGATGTAAGTAACCATTATCAATAATCCATTTCTCTTCCTTAAAATCTTGAGTAGTTAGAGATTTTTCTTCATCTTGAGTAATTGAGATTTCATCCTTAATCATACTACTAATAGAAACATTATACATGATATCTTAAACAATATTTGTAGTAGGAAGTATTAGACATAAATTTTGTATACTTAGGTTCATCCTCTTGAATTGTAACAAACACAAGTTCATCATCACTCTTAACATTATTAGATTCAACATCGGTGACTCCCTCATCATCATCATCATAATAACACTTATTCTCATATTTAGGCTTATCAAGATTATACTTAGGAAATATTTCCAAACATCTAGAGGCATAATGTTATATCTTTTGCAACAAAACAATTTAAAAGGCATTTTCCTTTGTACTTATCATATCATTTTTATATTCTCCTTGCAACCAGTGCTTCCAATTCCTAAAGATCTTTCTCTTCTTATTCAATCTCTCTCATCTCCCTTTTATATCTTGATACTCTTCTTGTAGATCCTTCATCTTGATATGATCTATGCATGTCTCTTCGTGATATTGTAGCCTTGAAATATGATTCAACTTTGGGTAAATAATCACAAAACTCACTCATTTAAAAAGTAGATAACTTACAAACTAATGTGTCTCTTGTCACAACAACAACCATTCTAATTTCTTCAATAGAAGAAAATTTTCTCTTGTAAGCAGGGGGCATAGATATCAGTACCTTGTAAATGATCTTTCCTTCATCCAATACACCACCAACACATATGATGTTGCAGACTAATTCATTTATCTTCAACATGTAAGAATTGATGTTCTCATCCTCGGACATTCTCAGGGATTCATACCTTCCTTTCAGGATTTACAAGTTGGCTTTCTTGACACATGCATCTCCTTTATGAAGAGTTTCTATCTTTGTACATATCTCATGAGCATTCTCCAATTTCATCACATTTGTGTACTCTATTTCTGATAGGGCACTTAGCAATGCTTCCTTTTCTCTAATGTTATACTCAAATTGGTTCTTTTCATCTAGTGTAGTTGTAGATAGATCTGTAGGAGGAGTATAGGAGTTATTTGTGATGGTCCAGTAATCTTCTTCAATGCATCTTAGATTAGTAATCATATAAGCTTTCCATATGGGTTAGTTTGTGCCTTCAAACCTTGGATATTCCTTCTTGTAAGCTTCCATATTGGATCTCCCTCAAGATGTTAGGCTTCCTTCAAGGGACCTTCTCTAATAAAAATTGTTGATAATATGGAAGTGGACAACTAAGAGGGGGGATGGTTGAATTGGTTGTTCCCAAAACTTCAAAATTGAAGATCTTAACCCTTAGAACCATTAAGCATAAATACCCTAAATTTTAAACTGATTAATTGAAAAAAAAATATGCATGCATCCACAAATCAAAATCACATCCACGCAACTTCACATAAGATTTTTATTATGGAAATCATGTTAGGGTAAAAACCACGGTGAGGTTGATTATCCACAATAAGTAAATACCTTGTTATAAGTATAAACCTATTACAAATATATGGGGAATAGAAATGTATTCAAACTCACTAGCTAGAGCTTATTGTATTATGTACTATAGCCCCTTATACTTGCTAGTACTAGCTACTGGTCAAATGAAAAAGCCTTGAGCTACAACCCTGAGGAAGGCTTGTTGCCTTACAATTCGATCACTATAATGATCTGAGATTTTGTGAGCTATGAAAATGACATCTACCTTATGTTTAATACAACTCCAATGTAGCACACTGTAGATCTTTATTCAACCCCTTATTAAAAAAATTTTGATCACCACTGAATCAAGCTCTTCCTCTTCTAGAAACCTCTAGCATTTACATCTATGATCCACACCCTAATTTTTCTCTAATTCATCATATTATATCAAGAAGTAGGTCGAAAAAACCTAATTCACCATCTTTTCAAATCATTGTGCCAAATATGATGTTTCAAATCCATCTCTAACCATCAAATCATAGCCACGACCTATATCAACCACCTTGAGATCACAAATATCCCAAATTTCATGATTTAGAAATTGCACAACATGATTCACCAACTAAGTCGACCAAGAACAAAAATAATAAAAATATTATTATTATTATTGACCAAAAATTCCACCAATATGATCCTTCTGATCCATGTGTATCATCAAATAATCAAGAAGGTACTTCAATAACATCCTATAGCATCATGGTAAACACTCAAACACACAAATCCACCACAACCATTAGATTTGCCAACCCCTTTTTACCGAACCTGAAGAACACTGTCAAAAAGTCTCTAACACAATAAAAATATGTCATGCAGACCTCTGAAGTAAAAACCCTCTAAATTAAAGACACCTGAGTATTTTCAAAACACACTCCTAGGTTCGCTTCATGAAATTCTAACTTGATTATGCACATTGAACCTGTTTTTGTCTTCCTTTCAACACTATCTGTAACCTTGCTGATCAGTCACCACTTATGACCTTGAATCATGCTCAAATATTTCTTCATGATATCCTTTGAAACTTAGAGTGAACTAAGTACTTACCTTCTTCAACAATGTCCCATGTGCATGACCTCATATCTATAATATTTGATTCTCAACAGACCTCTGAACATCCTATTCCACTAGCTAGCCTGTAATAGTTAAGCTAGCAAAAAACAAATAGATCTTCTGATCAATTCCTTTGATTCCTCTGATATGTTAATATCAATGACAACACATCGAATTATGTTAATATTCCAACATAGATAAACTCCTGAGCTTGCTCCACTTCGAGGACTAAAATAGAAAGGGGATCAATTGAAGAAGATTAATAGTGTCTAAAATCTTGGATAGGGCCCAAATAAAATTTTCTCTTAAAAGGAAGAGGTTAAGGCCTCTAATCAACTATAGTAGCCTTTAGGACATCAAGGAAGCTATCACTGTGGCCCTGAGTTTAGGCAGACACAGGCTAGGTGGAAATTACTGCAGTGGATACTACTTATGTATGCAACATGTTCACCATCTCAAGGAATGGTGGGACATCTAGAAAATTAACAATAAGAGGTGGCTCCTGCAAAGGAGAGATAAACACCTAGATCCACTTGGAATGAGGCTCAATGTTCGCTCCTAGTGGAGGGGAAAATGTGACATTTTGGAGCCTCAAAATGTAGGGATCAAGTTGACACTAAATACCCTTGAATAATAATCTCACAAATATTTTAGTCATCACCAAGATTTTGTATTTGATCAAAAGTTGAAGCTACTAAAGTTTTCTTGAAAAATCTCAAAACATATA
Source organism: Thuja plicata (assembly GCA_018584345.1). NCBI lineage: Eukaryota > Viridiplantae > Streptophyta > Pinopsida > Cupressales > Cupressaceae > Thuja > Thuja plicata. The sequence goes on from MU223188.1 coordinate 584,680, forward strand.
TTAAAAATGTTCTGACCCTACAATAAATATATCTACTGATAGACCATCATGATGTTTTTGTATTTAAGGCCCAAACGGATGAAATTATAAAACTCCTCTTTGAAAATCAAGTTGAAAATACCACATTAGTATTGAAAAATACTTCAATAATAAAAAATCCCCTCATTATTTTACATTTCTCTATATCATAGATACAAAAAATAGAATTTACAAAATAATGAAGTCATTCCTATTTTGCAATACTTCTAATACTGGGCCACAAAGTAGCAAAATATCATTGTTTCACAAATAAGCTTGTTCAATGTTGCGAAATGGAGAAATGTCTCCATTTTGTAGAGGATAAATATAGTAACTTGCGAAATGGAAAAATATTGTCTCCATTTTGTCGAAGGAAAAAGGTGAGGTGGTGATATGGAAAAGGGAGAATTTAATTGAAAAAAAAGCACTTCGTGGGAGGTGACAAATCATATGTGTGAATTAACATTGCACATTGAATACAAATGGTAAAGAAGTAAATGAATAAGAAATTACAAAATTACATTTAAGTGCGATAATTGGAAGATATTTCATTGAAGGAAGTAGTAGCAAGGTGAGTGTTGGGCAATGAGAAAGTTGGACGACATCTAACGAAGGCCAGAACTCTACAAGAAAGAGCCAAATAGTACAGTAAGTTTGAACACTTTCCCAAGTTTGAACCCGTAGAACATCGACTGGGCTAAGCTTATACATCCCAATATATTTGTTGATGTTCATCTCATTGAGGTTTTGGCATAGAATTAGTAAAATGAAACTAGGATAATGAAAGGGATAGATGGAATCCCAATGCTAGTGGTCACCAGGGCTTTCTTAGTGGACTGTTTTGGTATGACTATGAAAAATCTTACAAAAATTCATAGTGAACAATTTAAAATTAATTACGAATGGTTGGTGAAGTCATTTGGGCTAAGAGAAGTGAAATTATTTAGGGAAAGAGGTGAGAATAATAGACTCATTCCTATTACAAAAACTGCACCATTTTCAACCCAAGGGTTCTTGAATTTCTTCCAAAAAACTTATCATGGATGGGGCCAGGTGTTTGGAGAGGACTCTAAATCCATAATGCCTTTTAATTTGATATTTATATCTATGAGGATTCTAAACCCCAATGTTAATTTGGAGTTTGACATTGCAAGTGAAGTTGAAAGGATTATTCATATTCAGTTGGTCAATTATAAGGAGAAGAGGGCTTTTAAACATTATTCTTTGTTATGCCATTTGATTTTGTTTCAGAATTTAAATTTTTTTAGACATGCCATGAAATTGACCACCAAAAACAACCAAGGAATTAGGCTTCTTGTTAAGTTATGGTGCCATGTGTGGGACAAGGATAGTAAAGATTATAATTTTATATTATTTTGTGATATATTTGTTGCTTGGATATTTAGGGAACTAGACCTTCAAGTTTAAATATTTCCACTTAAGATGAGGGCCCTTGGAGTTTAATCCTTAAAAAGGTCATACCAGTAATTTTGAAGATTGGTTCCTTAAGGGTAATCGTACCCTTATCAAAGTATATGGATGCAGACAAGCTCCCCACAAGATACCAATTTTTGTACCTAAGAGAATAGTATTCTTTGAGTTTATGTGGCAGATGTTGTGTTTGGAAAGAGAATCTATAACACCAAGGAAGAAGGGAACCTTCTTGCCTCATACATCTAAATATGCAAGATTTGTTGTTGGCTCTATTTCTCTGGAGCATGTTCAAAAATATTTGAATGAAGGATATCATTTGGAGGATGGGGTTGATAGTTTGTATTATCCAAAGGATTAGATTCATTCTCTTATCAAACATATGTCCCATGAAAACAACATAGATGAAGATATAGAAAGAAACTATATGACCGTAGAAGAGGTATTGTAGCTCGATGGAAAATTAGAATATTATAAAGAAAATTGAAGAAGATAGAACACAAAAGGGACAACCCCATTTCTCTAGTAATCAAAATTTGAAGTGGTGAGAATGTACTTGTGTTTAAAGAAATTTGAGAAATTATATGGAAAGGCTACTAGTGATATCCCAATAGAGGTGAAGCCTCCTGCCAAGAGACATAGAAAATTGATCATTCATGATTCATCAAATTAAGAGGCTACACCTAGTTCCCCCACACCAAAGAAAAATAAAAGGGATGAAATTTTTCTTATTGTACCCTATGGTGAATCATAAGATGAAGGAGATATTGAAGAGGCTGCTAGTGCACTCAAAGAACTAAAAAATGATGAAGAGGTGGACAGGCCTGAATCTCCTTTGGTATATCAAAATGAATTGCATAGCTATCAAGCCCAACTACAAGATGATGAAAAACATATGGATTTCACTAATGAAAGGGAATTTATATCTTCCAGGTTCTTAGAAGATGAAAAATTCAATGAATCTCAAGAATTTAAAGACTTTTGGATTCAAATGAAAATGAGAGATTTAGAAGAGAAGAAACAAATTAACATGATGGGAGTTGATGAGTCTAGCCATGAGGAAGTTATAAATCAGACCCTCAGGGAAATGAAAATTGATGAGATTAATGTCACTCTGGATGAGGCCATAGAAATGGTTCAAAAAAGTAATATGCTAATTGTTCCACGTCTTTCTTTAAAACATTTATTTCTATTTAATCAAGTTAGGAGACAAGATTATCCTACATTTGTAGATGAGTTTGACATAGATTAGAAGATAATTGGGTTTAGATATAATCCAAAGACCAAATTTATTGCCACATGCGTCAGTTTTAAAGGACCTCACAACCAAAACTTCTTGATATTGCAAAAGGAAATGATGAAATGGCTATAGTATAGAAAATGGAAAATACTTCTTTGTTGGTATCTACTACATAACTTATGCATAGAGAAATGTTCAACAAGGACCAAGTGAAACATATGCAGGAAAAGATTGAACATGGTCACACAAGGGAAACAAAATTAAACAGAGTTGTAAATAAATTGTATAGTGAAAATTCTTCTTTAAAGAAAGAATTAAGAGAATTAAAGGGTAATCAAAGCAAGGCAGTATGTTACACAAGGATGCTCCTTCCCAACTTGTATATTTTTCCAAAGATGATAAAGATTGGAAGAAGAAAAGGATAAATATAAAAAAAGAGATTAAAGAACTAAATTTTTTGACTAGAAGCTTACAGATGAAATTCCTAAAGAAGTGTTTAGTACTATAGAATAAGTATTAGCCCACAAAGCTAAATTGGTGATGAACAAGTGTGATGAAGTTTATGATGGGTATAATACTCTGTTGGATATGTTGAATATGTTCCATGAAAAAAAATTGTAAGTTAGAGAACCTTGCAAAGAGATGTAAACCTTCCCAATGTGATCTTACCTGGCTATGTGGTGTTACTCAGAGAGATCTAGATACACCTCTAGAGATAAAGGAGACTGGGGAACTGATAAGTGCAATTCTAGAGGAACTTAGATATATAGATGGGGAAGAGAAAAGAATTAATGAGAAAAATTCCTCTTTTAAAACTATCAAACACTCGTCAATCCCTGAGTTTGTAGACAAACAGGGTCATGTTAAGGGCCTTGTAGAATGGAATCTTGAGTACAAGGAAATAATCCCAAGGATAATTTCTCATCTAAAAGAAAACAAGGATTTGAATGTTGGAAATTTCAATATGTTTCTGGATAGAGAGTGTTTGTTCCCAAAACCACAAATTGGAAATACAAAAGATTTGCCACTTCTCTTAAAGACTTCTCAATTAGTTTTTTCCAACTAACAGGGATAATCACTTGATCAAGTTCCCCTACACTTAGGCTTCGCTAAACCAAGGTAGGTAAACCTCTACCTTAAACCTAATCTGTTGGTTGGAGGATATTGTATAGCAGATTTAAGCTTGTTAATCTCTCAAGATGGAAATCTATGAGTTGGTCCTCATATTGTTCTTCACATGTGAGAAAATTCATTACATCATGGTCATCCTCAAAAATCTGCCAATTCTGCACATTGTCTGGTATTGTTGGCTTGATTTTGATTTCTACTTGTGCTATCTCATCAAATGAGATGTCATTGTGCCTAACAACCAAGTTAGCCATAAAGTCTGCTAGAATATTTTTTGGTCTACAATCTAATTAATTGCAAATGCATCAAAGACTACTATGGTATCCCAAACCTCATTTCTATAACATTTAATTTTGAGTTTTTGGTTACAAATTTATTTTTAACTTGCAAAACAATTAATTCAGAACCACCATAGATAGGTTAATATTTTTAGTCCATTCTTATTTGCAATTCTAAGGCCTAAATGAAGAGCCTCATATTCAGCTACATTATTTGTACATTCAAAGATTAAAAGAAAGGAGTATTTAAAATATTTTATAATAGGAGAAATAAAAACTACTCTAGCACCATTGCCATCTTTACTGCAAGCACCATCAAAGTACATTTGACACATCATTTCTTGATCTTATTTAGTATGAATTTCAATTTGTTCAACATTTTTCATTGCATCTTTAATAATACTTACTTTGAAATTGTCCATGTTGGTATGGAAAAAGCAATTCACCTGCTCTGGATTAACATCTTCAATGATGTATGATGATCTAGGCTCCCTGTCAATTCTCACTTCCATGTCATTCACTGGATTAGTAGCATAATATAAATCCAATTGAATATGACCACCTATTAGATTTGACCATTGGCTAGATAGAAGCATTCCATAATTGGCAAGTACTTCTACCACAATAATATGAATTCTATATGATACTTCAAGACAAGAAGGAAATTTAAATTCTATATTTTTCATTATTCCAAATAGAGGCACAGATCTATTATCTGGATAACATAACATCTTCCATAAGTGGTATCAACTTTCATCCCAAGTTCTTTCATAACTTCTGATGGCATGATATTTACTGTTGCTCCTGATTCAATCATACAATTCTTAACTACTTGTTAATTAATAATGTAAGATAAAAAAGGATCTACTTGTGTTCCATTTTTAGTAACATAAGTGCCTAGATAAACAATTGGTGATTCTTCATTTACTTGTTCTTGATTAGATTCTTCCGTAGAAATATTACCTACATTAGACAATATTTTCAAAGTTTCAGTCTTATAATTTAGAATTTTCATGATTTCAAGCAAAGGAACATAAATTTTCACCTGTGATAATGCATTAAATATAAAATAATGATTAAATGAAGAATTTATACTGACCATTGGCTTGTCCACTGGTTTTGTCATCTTAGGAACCTCTACTTGATGTTCTTTCTTTTGGGTGTTATCTTTTTTCTTTCTCAAAGTGCCCACCCGGTTGCTACTTTTCTTTGGCACTTTGGAAAATATTCTAGTAGGCTTCCCTTGATTAGCATTTCACTATCCTACTCCTTAACTATTAATTTATCCTTGCTTGTGCTAAGGCTGCAAAAGTACATGCTCTTTTCTCTTCATCTATCATTTTCCTCAAAGTTAAGATTTCATCATCTGAAAATAATTGTTGTGCATTGTATTAATGGTTCATCCTTCTTGAATCAATGTCTAGTATATATTCATCATCAGAACTATAATAATCATTTTCCCTGAATGGATCTATTGAGATTGTATTTACCATAGGTTGGTGATCTTCATCCTAATTTTCCTCATCAAGTAAACTTTGGGCTATAACACAGTTTTCAGGATCATGTGGGAATCTACAAGTATCACACTATGGCTCACTTTCTATCAAATAGTTATTTATCCTTAATGGATATGGTGTATCCTTAGTGTTTTTTTGTCTTTCAGTATTTCCATCCTTCCAGTTTGTGTTATATGGCATGTCTTGCAATCTAAGCATGTCATTTCGCTGAAATGGTGGTCTGTCATTTCTGGCCTATTTAGTTTTCAAATCCTTAAGCATATACATGATTTCTTTTATATTATCCTTCTTCAAAACCTTAGGGTTATAAAATTTTACATCCTCTCTCTTATTTACCCTCCCAACAGCTTTCCTATCATTTTTAATAGTAACAAAAAATTTGAAGGCTTGTTGTAGTGTGGCTAGCCTTTGTGACCTAATCTAATAATGGGTTTTTCTGTCAAAAGAAATTAAGTAAAAATCAATTAGGAAAGAATCAATGAGCTTGAGGGTATGTGCAGGATCATGGTATACCAAGATATGGCCTTAAGTGGCAATAAAAATTCAAAAAATTAGGGTTAGTCAACTTGACGTAAAAAGTTGAACATCTTATCAACCTTATATGAAAAAGTTGTAAGAATAGAATTTGTAGAAAATTGAATGTAGTTTCTAAACTACTAGCCCTTGTTTGAAAAATAATTAATCTAGTTGTTCAATATTTTATATTTCAATGCAGTAGTACAAAAATTTTAGGAAAAAGATAAAAAGTACGTGTATGTCTGACCACCTTAATCACACTCAAATGATGATATATTTTCACAAGATTCTAAATATAAGTAGTAGACTCATGCCCAGATGTGAAACATATTTTTGTGTAATTTTTTACCAAATAAATAATTAATTATGAATTTTCTGCTACAACTTATTCAAAATAAAAAAACTCTCGTGTCTGACCACCTTATCTAATTCTAAACTTTACAAAATTGTAAAAAACAAAATTCTTATAGTAGGTGAAGCATAGAATGTGACGCATGTTTCAGATTTCAAAAAGCTGGTTAAACCGTTTGAAAGTTATGGTTGTTTTTAAATCAGTCTGTCAATCAGGATTTTAGAGATAACTCAACTAGAAAATAAGTAATAATTACTTACTGAACTCAAATTCTGACAACAATTATATTGATGGAAAGTTGATAACGTCTTTAAGAAACCCTTTTTGTTTCATCAATTTTGGGTGAAAAAAGGTCGTCAGCTACATTGTCTAAGTCTGTAGATCAGAGGAAATATGGTGAACACGTCATTTGGGTTGACCATCCACGTTTGGCATTGGAAAGCCAAAACCAAAAGCAACTACCAAGCCTAATCATATCTCCGATATTATTGTATATCTGATATCTCCTGCCCAAATACAACATTTTGATTCAATTTTATGATTCAAGTTTTTTCAATTTTATGATTTTATATTTTTAGTTTATATATTATAAATTATATTTGTTTTAATATTAATATTAAATGGTAATAGCATTAGTATTATATAATAATTTAAATATTAGTATTTATTTCTCTATTTTATAATAGTATAATATTAGTATTAATTATTTATTAATATTTATAGTATAACAATAATACCTAGGAGAGAGAGTAGGAACTGTAGAGAGAGAGGGAGCTCTCTCTCTCTCTCTAGCAAGTAGAGAATATAATATTAATATTAATATAACATTAATATATTGTTTAAATATAATAGTAATACATAAAGTAAAATAAAAATAGGATGAAAATGAAAAGCTTGAATCCAAATTTGGGTGGGAGATATCGGACATCCGATAATACCGGATATCCAATATTCTTTACTGGTATCCAAAAGCAAAATTTGATTCTCTAGGTCCCTATCCGAGAAGAACTTTTTTCTGCAGAGAATTTCATGGGAAATCAGTTGTGAAAGTCAAAAAAACACTTTTTTGACCTTTTTTGTTGGAATCTCTATATTATCAAAGGTTGCATCACCTTTTTGGTCTCACCATGGGGAGTAGTAGTCGTCGGAAGCATAAACGGAAGAGGAAGCTCGCAAATGAAGATATTGAAGTGTATAGAGAAATGGATAGGGTTGCCCATCAGAATAAGAGACAAGGTATGTTAAATTTTAATGAAGATGTGGGCATAGGCCCACCCTTAAATGCGGTCTCAAGTGAAGAAGAACATGAATTTGAAATGATTTATGGCAATAATATTGAAAATGAGAATGTAGGGATTGAAGATGAAAATGTAGGTTTTGAAAATGAACATGTAGATGTGGACAATGTAAGTGTGGACATTGACAATGACAATCCACTATTCAAATATGAAGGAATTGACAATGATAATGGTGCACAAGAACCAAATCAACGTTACACATCTCCAAATTATATGAGAAATGAAGTCCCTTGTGAGGAAGAAATACAATCTTCAAAATTTGAGACCTTCAAGAACAACAAAATGGTTACTTGAAATTGATGATAACATAATGAGCAATTTCGATGGCAAGCGACTAGAAAGAACCGTTCGCTTGTGGGTTTCAAAACTTTTTGATCAATTTTTTAGCCACAAGACATTGGTTGAGAAATTTCAATTGTTTATGCAATTGTTAAAGATGCATAAGATGAGACCTATTCTAGCCAAATTGAAGATTAGTGTGAACAAGAAAAAGGAGAGGAATGCTATTATTGTGATAAATATTTTTAGTGCTCTCAATTCCATTGGGAAGACTACCAAGGAAAAAGACAAGAGAGCCACTAGGAGGGTTATTACAACCTCCTTAGTAGGTCATCATTTGAGAAAGGCTCGTTTGATGAGACAAACTTGTGTTGAATTGAACCTAAATCGTAAAACTTTGGATAGAGCACTTGAAAGACGAGAAAGACTTGATGATCCTCTTCAAAATGATACATGGGCTTATGGTGGGAGACTTCCATGTTTTGATAAGAAGCTTACTGGTGATGTGAAGGATCAAATTCAACTATTTTGACAATCTAACTCAAGAGTGTCACCAAATGTGAAGGATGTCTTGAAGTTGAGAATTGGCATTCAAGACCGTACCCCGTATCCAAAACATTATTTGGAGGTGAGTCAAACAATGTTGTTCAAAAAAATTTGTGAGACACATCCAACATTGAAAATATCACAAAGAGCTTTTGAAGAATTGAAGCCTTTTTTTTGTGTGCCTCTTAAGATTCTAAATACCTATTGTTGCAAATATCATGTGGAGTTTTCAATGCATCATGAATTGTTATGATCCATTCATTTTACTTTGCATACTAGTGAAATGTTGGAGGAGTGTGGTGCAAGTGCTTTTCCAAAATCATCAAGAGACTTGCTAGATCATTTTTTATGTCCTAGAGATGATGTATGTTTATTTTATAGACAAGATTGCTTAAATGACAAGTGCTCAGAGTGTGGTGGGCTAGTGAAGTTTATTTCATGTTTTCATGAGGGTTGCGAACATGATTTTGGAAAGACAATTGCCCAAAAAAAGGTATACGAAACCATTAAATATACATTGAAAAGTGGAGGTGAAGGCTCTAGATGTGAGTTGGTTACAAAAGAATGCAATGTAGCTGATTTTATTTCAGATTTCAGGAAGAATATTTTTTACAAGTATGCAAGGCATAGTCACAGGTCTCAGTGGTTGGATCAACAATTCAAGATTTGTAAGGACACTTTCCTGATTGGCACTATTATATCGGTCGTTGACTTTGCAGAGAACTATACATTGCAGCACCAAAATGAGTTGCAAGCTCAATATTACAATTCTATTTAGGTTGTTATTTTTGTGCACATAACATATAGACATTCCCATGATAGTATAGAAGATGACCGAAAGATAATCCAAGAATACCATTTTTATATGAGTGATGATAGATCTCTCTCACGAGTATGTCCAATATTGCTTTGAGAACTATTTTGAGTGGGTGTAGGAAAATGATATTTCTATGGATAGACATCTCATTTGGTTAGATAATTGCAGAGGTCAATTCAAAAATGCTCGTATTTATTGGTTATGTAGAATACATGTAGAGAGAGGTGTACCTCATATTTGGAGTTTTTTTTAGGCTGGTCATGGAAAAGGGGAGCATGATGGAGAAGGTGCATGTGTAAAGAGAGCTCTAGTTAAGGAGCAATTGAGGATTTTTAGGTGTAGAACTCCTTGATGCTCATTCTATTGTTGAATGGTGTACTTCAGCATTGTCACAGGGGGGAATCTTGATTCAGTGGTGCGTAGATTATTTTTGTTGGTTGAGTTGGGCACAATTGTAGATAGGTTGGATTGTCAAACCGTGAAAGATTCTTCAAAAATGCATTTATTTTGAAGCTTAGATGCTAGTACATGGACCATTTGGACATGAGAGTTGGCTTGTTTTTGTCTGAGGTGTCTTTAGTGTGATTGGATCAATGTGAGTCAAGTGAGTGGGTCAATATGTAGGTTCCACATTATCTAACTCATTTATCTGTCACACTCTTTGTAATAAATGATGACATGGATTGTTCACTTGACTACGACCATCTTTCAGATCTTCTACAGCTAGGACATGTTTTTGCATTGGTTGCACCACAAGGGAATGATGAGAGATCAGATTACTGGTTAGTACATTGTGTATTAGGAAAGCAAAAACTTGCACAATCGATGAAAGATGATGATATGTTCACATATCCAATAGGATCACATGTTGTTGCGAGAACATGGTTGCACACATACATGATTAGAAATAATGGTATTCTCGCGTTTGAAGACTACGAGAAGCACAAAACCATTGTCATGTATTCACACCTTGTTATAGCAGCCAATGTTAAGTTGCTGAAACATCAAGGAAAACCAAAGACAAAGGAACTTTGGACTATTAGTACTACTGATCATGAAGCAATATTGAATACCCTCAAGCAGAGAGATGACCCTTCAAGCACACTTCAGTAGGTAAGTGGAACTCACTGTAAGGTTTTCCATGTTGATTACGGTTACATTCAATACATGTTAATTATAGTTTTATACTTTAAACTTGGCCAATAAATGTGGTTTTGTATGTGGATTGTAAGTGCGGTTGGATACATATATGATAGATATAGGAGATTAAGGTGTGCATTTGATTAGCCCAGATCTTTTATGACAGTAAACTTCACTATGCATTGGCTAGTCATGTTCTTTGGTTCGTTTAGTTACTTATACATGCATAATCTTTTTGGCTTAACCTGTAACCTTATTTTTTTCTTGTGCCTTCTGAATGCAGGGATTGGAATGTAGATGTCATTGAGTACCATGTGTTAAACTTATGCACTTTAGGAGCGGAAACGACACTTAAAATTTTGATATATATAGTTTTGTATCTAAGATTTTGAAATTCTATATCTCAAACTTTTGATAACATTGATATAATCAAACTTGTATAATGATGAAATACATGCAAGAATGCAAATATTTGACAAAAAATTATCAAGGCTTTATTTTGAATGTGTTAGATAAGATGTCTTATAAATTCTTGTACAATAAAATATAAGGCTTTGTTGAATGTTTTCAAATTAGTAAAGTATAGATCTGTATAATTTCAAAAAGTCACAGAATTACATGAAAAATTCATCTGTATATAGATCACCTTTTCTAGTTTTACCTCAAAATATCCCAAAGGTCTTGGAAATTAATTTTATGATCAAAGATTACTAGTTGGGGCAGCACTTTTCCCAAAAGGACAAGTCTTGAAACATTGGACAACTCCTCTAACTTTCAAACCCTCACTTTGGCTTGGAAGGGCTAATTGGGGCACTTAATGAAGGAAGTACCTGTAAAACCTTGAACTTGACTAATATAACACTTGGGATACCTTGGAACACATGAGAGAATATCATTTATCCATTTTTGGTTCTGGAAACAATACCCATCAAAAGTTATGGGGAATCGAGCATTTAGTCTATGCTTCTCTGCCAGTCACATACCACTAAGAATTCAAGAGCATCAAGAACCATTCATCGTGGGACCAAACCATCATCTACATTGGCTCCAATTGGTCAGTTAAACACTAGGGGAGACCTTTCTTCGCTCGTGTAGCACGAAGAATGTTCTGACGCATGTCAGACCGAAGTTTTCCCAAGGTGCACTAAGCCAAATTTGGCAACAATTTATGGAGATCCATATCTCAGACCTCGTGAGAGATATCAAAGATTCATGAAGTGCACAAGGACCATCTTAGTGAGGCCTACAAGCACATCACTTAGTTTTGGGAGATTTCACTCTGATTCTATTTGGCGACCAGATCTCAGTTGGTGCAAAAAGTGTCATTGTTGCTCAGTTGAAAGTTGCTCAATGGTGCATCTTTCAAATCATTCATCGTGGGACCAAACTGTCAGCTCCATTAGCTCCAGCTGGCCATGTAAACACTAGGGGAGACCTTTCTTTTCTTGCATAGCATCAGGAACATTCTGGCGCATGTCAGACTAAAGTGTTCCCAAGGTGCACTAAGCCAAATTTGGCAGCGATTTTTGGAGATCCATATCTCAGACCTCGTGAGAGATATCAAAGATCCGTGAAGTGAACAAGGGGAAAATCTTGGGAAGGCCTACAAGCATGTGGCTTGGTTCTAGGAGATTCCACTCTGATTCCATTTGGCAATCGGATCTCAGTTGGTGCAAAAAGTGTCATTGTTGCTCAGTTGAAAGTTGCTCAATGGTGCATCTTTCAAACCGTTCGTCGTGGGACCAAACCATCAGCTCCATCAGCTCCAGTTGGCCAGGTAAACTCTAGGGGAGACCTTTCTTCACTCGCATAGCACCAAGAACATTCTGGCGCATGTCAGACTGAAGTGTTCCCAAGGTGCACTAAGCCAAATTTGGCAGCATTTTTTGGAGATTCATATCTCAGACCTCGTGAGAGATATCAAAGACCTATGAACTACACAAGGACCATCTTGGGAAGGCCTACAAGCGCATGGCTTGGTTATGGGAGATTCCACTCTGATTCCATTTGGCAATCGGATCTTGGTTGGTGCAAAAAGTGACATTGTTGCTCAGTTGAAAGTTGCTCAATGGTGCATCTTTCAAACCATTTGTCATGGGACCAAACTGTTAGCTCCATCAAATCTAGTTGGTCAGGTAAACACTAGGAGAGACCTTTCTTCACTCATGTAGCACCAAGAATGTTTCGGTGCATGTCAGGCTGAAGTGTTCCCAAGATGCACTAAGCCAAATTTGGCAACAATTTTTGGAGATGCATATCTCAGACCTCATGAGAGATATCAAATATTCATGAAGTGCAAAAGGACCATCTTGGGAAGGCCTACAAGCATGTGGCTCAGTTCTAGGAGAATCCACTCTGATTCCATTTGGCGACCAGATCTCGGTTGGTGCAAAAAGTGACATTGTTGCTTAGTCGAAAGTTTCTCAATGGTGCATCTTTCAAACCATTCATCATGGGACCAAATCATCAGCTCCATCAGCTCTAGTTGGCTGAGTAAATGCTAGGGGAGACCTTTCTTCGCTCGCATAGCACCAAGAACGTTCCGACGCATGTTGGACTGAAGTGTCCCCAAGGTGCACTAAGCCAATTTGGCAGCAATTTTTGGAGATCCATATCTCAGACCTTGTGAGAGATATCAAAGATCCATGAAGTGAAAAAGGACCATCTTGGGAAGGCCTACAAGCACATGGCTTAGTTTTGGGAGATTCCACTCTGATTCCATTTGGTGACTGGATCTCGGTTGGTGCAAAAAGTGACATTGTTGCTTAGTTGAAAGTTTTTCAATGGTGCATCTTTCAAATCATTCATCGTGGGACCAAACCATTAGCTCCGTCAGCTCCAATTGGTCGGGTAAACACTAGGGGAGACCTTTCTTCACTCGCGTAGCACCAAGAACATTCTGGCGCATGTCAGACCGAAGTGTTCCCAAGGTGCACTAACTAAAAATGAGATTTCAACCCAACAACTCAAATCAAGGTTTCTAATGCCACAAGTGACCTAATTAAACCATATTAAGAAGGAATCAATTGATTATGGAGTCAGATTCTATGGATTATGCACAAAATGCTTGAAATTTGCTAGGAGACCTAGTTCATTGTTGTAGGACATCAACGACCTTCCAAAGCCCCTAACTCCAAAAAGTTCTGAATCACTTGGTGAAAAAATGGGGTTTTCAAACACCCTTTATCAATATTGCCAACATATGCAAAGAAAGAGGTAGGTTGTTTTGGACCATACCCTGCTGTTACAACTTTGAGACCTCAAAAATACACAAAAATAGGCAAAATTACAAAGGAACTAGATCATAAACTTAACCCAAAGACTCTCCCTCTTGGACAATAGTTAATTATATCCTAAAACACCCAAATATGAAATGAATTAGTCTCAGACCCTTGGGAACATCAAAATCCCCAAATTATGGATGAGTGAGTGAGTTTGACAGTATTGAAGGGTTGCATGCATAGTGCATAACCATTGGAGGGTGTGATTTTGTGTTTGAATCCATGTTAGGATAGTATAAGGATGGTGAATCATCCATTTATTTGAGGCTATGGTGTTGGGAGGTCGTACATTGACCAAGCCCTAGATTTTAGGGGTTGTTGAGAAGCAAATTAGGGCTTTTGCACTTAGAGAGGTCTTAT
>MU223188.1:598930-648061 GCA_018584345.1 Thuja plicata
GGTCGTACATTGACCAAGCCCTAGATTTTAGGGGTTGTTGAGAAGCAAATTAGGGCTTTTGCACTTAGAGAGGTCTTATAATCAAATTAGTTGTAGAATCCATAGTTTGGGGTCATTTTATGACTCTGTTGAAAGTCTCAAGGTCTAGGGTGAAGATGCATTAGTAGTTTCTTTGGAAAAGCGGTCGAATTAGCCCTCTTAGTTCACTAACAGTGGCAAAGTTGAGTAGGATGGTCCAAAACACAAGGGGTCAATTCTAAGATATGTTAATGGGATTGAAAAAGGGTATTCAAATATGTGATTGGTTTTAATATTTGTTTGCAACTATTTTTAGAAAAGATTTAAAAACCCTTGTTGTTGTACTACTAGGATAGTGTATGACTGGACAGATTTGTGAAGGAGACAAAATGTCTTGAAGGAAGAGTTTGTGGCTTGGTATATGGGTGAAAAAAGTGTGTTGGGGTCCTTAGAGGAGTTAGGATCACCTATGAAAGCAAGGTTGATGGTTTTTGTTGTAGAATCCTATTGAATGAAGGATGCATAACATGGAGTTTGGAGCATGATTGAATGGTAGGAGTATGAAGAAGCGCATTGCATTGACTGCAAGGATTATAAAAAAAACATGAAAAGTACTTTTAGATCTATTCAAACATGGTGTAACACCAAAATAATAACATTAATCAAATGAAAACCAAATCTATAAAGGATCAAAGGTTGTCTCAGTGGGCATGCCACATGTATGAATGAAGGAGATTGGAAACCAAATCAGAGGTTTAGTTATCCCAACATCACAAAAATGGAGTCTTTCAAATAAACACATGTAAAATAAATGTTAAATAACATAATGCATTTGACAAAACATTAATCAATTGCACTCATATCTACCATGAATCTTGCAATCAACATTTTGGTGCTTTCAAAAGTATAGTGCACTAGAAGGCAATGGAGAATGAAGATTTAGTATGAAAATAATACATACATACAACGCATGGAAAAGATGTAATATAAAAATGAACATACATACATAAATACAATGCATGACAAAGACATAATATGGAAATAATACATACATACAACACATGCCAAAGATATAATATGGAAATGATACATGCATAGTACACATAAAAAAGAAAAAATAATCAGAAATGAACATGTAGATATGTAAATATGAAATAGTTTTGTACAAAATGTGGCACATGCCATCTCCAAAAATTTACAAAATTAGTTCATATCTAGATACAATATGGCATACGCCATCTCAAAATGTGCCACATGGCATCTCAACATAAGAAGTTCAACTACAAATGTTTCTAGGACATTCTATTCTACTGGTGGATGATCAAAGTGAAGTCTCTTCGAACTACTCTTTGGCTCTTATGGATCTTACATTCAGACACAAAAGTGAAACACCAAGTTAGATTACTTAATTTATATGGTTTCTACAAATATTAAATAAAAATTTAAAATCATAGTCAACAATAATAAATATTTTTTTTAAAATTGAACTCTCATGTACCTCACCTCTTGGTCTCCTCTTGCAGCCAGGATACCTAATATATGTCTTTAGTTGCGAAGGGACAATGCCACCAATGTCAACTCTGACCTGTATATATGTTTGCGAACATGAGATTGATGTAAGACTTATACTATTTAATGTTAAATCCTTGGTAGCAAATCCATGTTTTAAATATAACTCAATTAAGATCAAAACTTACCTCTGTTGAAATTTCTTCAGGAAATGTTGGTTGGGTCATCAGTGATACAAACCCTTGGCGTGGGACCTCCCTCAAACTAGGGGTTACCTACAAAGTCAAACAGATAAGTTTCATACAATCATGACTTGATCATATTAAATATATACTTGATAGTAAAATACACACAAATAAATTTAGAAATATACGTACTATGGGGGCTATCATTGAGAATTGAGATGCCTATGACTCTATCATGGCGAACTGGTCTCACAACATCATAAGACACCACCCTCTGTCAAATAAAACATGTAATTAAAAATGAGTACGCACAAGTGACAAGTATACATGTATGCTTAATCAGTCTAAAATACTTAATTACCTTCCCCTTGTCAACACTAGACACCTAAACCCCCTCACATTGCCCCCCAGTGGCAACTGGTGAAACCTGCATAAGTATGTAATAAGATGATCATAAAAATTAGAAAATTCATGTATACAATATTATAATAAAAGGAAACCAATGAGTACATTAAAATGTATGTACCATGGAAGTGTCAAGGACAAATGAAATGGCTAAAAGCGTAGACCCCTCCACTTGTGCCATCTCCTCCTCTATCATAAATTGGACATAAATGAAACACATTAAAAAAATAAGTGGGCAATCATTATAAGAAAATTCTATTAAAAATACGAACATTTAAAATTAAATACAATGTAAAAATTTAATTGTTTACTCTTACCATAATAGTAGGAGTCCATGGCTTTGTATGCCCCTGATGCACATCTCCATGGGGTGCTTCAGTGCCTGTAGTGTGTTGTGTAGTATTGTCCACCTCAAACACATAGTTATATGCATCACTATCATTTAGGGGACCCAAGCACATATTATTGCACATAACGCAAGTATGAGGCACACAAACATGTGAGCTCATGGAGGATGTGGAAGGGCTAGAAGCATAGTATGAGGAGGAAAAAATGCCGCGCTCTGCCTAACGAGTAGATCACTCAAGGCGTGAATGACTTGAATAGTCTATGAACCGGCCTCAGCAATAATTTCAGGATGCTGCATAGTGGGAGGTGGTGAAATCTTGGGAGGGGGGACATATGTGTGGGATTTCACCTGCTGTGCCCCTTGCCTGTCCTAGGGAGTGCCTAAGCCCAGACCCTAGTTCTATCTCATGCTCCAGTAATTGAATTTTTAAATGAGCACAAATTCAGCATACAATTTCTATATGAAATAGAATGGGACATCCAAATTGTTGTGGGGTGGTCTATCAAAAACTACCCACCGACGATCCCAAAAGTTGTCACGTATTGCATCATTTGTACACCATTTAATTGACAACTTGGTTTTTTTAGGGTCCACTTTTAAACCAGTTTTGGGATCAACAAAAATGTTACATGTGTCATGTTTTGTTATGTTTAGATCCATAACTTGATCGTATTCAAGCCCATCATCAAATTGGGCGTGCATGGATTCACGCCAAAGAAGTGCAACATTGTGTTGTTTTGTGAGTTTCTCCATGCTCTTAATAATGGAGTTCAACGTGGAAAACATGGGACGCAAGATGGGGATATTTGCATATGTGTTATGATATCCTCTAAGCTAATTTAGATTATCTCCTATGAGATCCTGTATTGGTCGAGGGTTTGAGAACGGTTGGTCTTTTGAAGGCGGGGGATTGTTTTAAGGTGGTTCTGGATTGTTTGCGGATAGAGAGGGAGGGTTTTTGTATTGGTTTGAATCCATGTCTGATTCAAAAATAATATCAATTTCCACTCTAGTTTATAATCAATTTTAAAAAACAATACACAATATCATATAAAACTAGGTTTTTTTAAAAAAATAATAAATTTCAATGCAAAAACAAAAAACAAGAACGAAACTACATAATTTTACTTACCTGGTGTACTGTAGCAAATCTGATATTAGATCCCTATCCGATATACAATTTTGTTGGCTTGGCTTCGCTGCTTCTACATTTTCACAATGAAAATTTTGAACGTAGCCGCGAGCAACAATATATTATTACTTATGAATATCAGATATCCGATATTATCAGACATCCGATATTATCGGACATCCGATAATGCTTTAGCTTTGGCTTTTGGCTTGGCCAGGTGTACTGACACCCATGCCTACTGAAAAGTCAACAAACTTTTGGGTGTGCTTTTGGATGAGTGAAAAACTCATTTTTTCACATCGCAAGTTTTTTCAAATTCTTCAATAGGATTCTTCAAATTGATAACATTTTGTTCAGCTGACTCTGTTCCATTTCTAGTAAATTTAGGGATATTAGTCCTTAATTCAATCTGAATTGGATTTGGATACCTTACTATACCATTAAAATCCAACTGCCTATATCTCTCAATTACCATAGGTTCTCTTAATCCAACATTATGTCCACCATGATTGTTTATTCTTGGTCCATGATTTTGATGGTTCATGCATCCTTGACTATTTCCTCTTTAGATCTGACCACCATTATACTAGTTACCAATATTTTGCTTCCTTGAGTTGCCATGGTGATAATTTCCTCCATTGTTCAGTTGTCTCCAATGCCCATATTGTTCATTTCTATTGTTATTATTTCCACTTCTTTCCCCATTGTTAGGTTCAAACAACAGATTAGTACAATTAGTGTTGAAAACATTCTCCATTTTTTATATGAGGAGGATTGTATCTAGAGGTTCTATCATCCCTTGTTGTCATGTCTTCTTCAATTATTTCTTCCTTCATCCTCTCATCTTTCCCTCTTTCTTCTCTTGGTCTTTCATCTTTATTTATTTATTTTCTCTTGGTGAGGAGAGTGCACTTCTTTGTATTCCCATTTTCTTCAATATTTCATCTGGTTGCCTTCTAAGAGCTTTAACGATCTCTTCATCATCTGAGCCTGTATTAGCTATCTCACAAAACATAGCATCCCATTTTTGACCCATTTCTTCTTTGTTTGCTTCTTCATGATTCATTTCATGCTGAGGATCATGCTCTTCCATATCTATTTGGTAAAAAGGATTATAATTTTCAACATTATTCCCATAATTGTGATGACTTGATGTGGGAACTTCTTCTTCATTGAAAAATCCTCTTTCTCTATCAAGGAACTTATTATATCCTACAAATTCCATTTTTGAGCCTGAATTCTTATTCTTATTCAAGTTTCTTTTTGGACTTAACTCAATATGGTTTTTATTTCCTTTATTAAGGGATATTCTACCTCACATGTACTTTAAAGATAAGTGTCTAGGATCTTCACTTACCTTTTTGCAAAACAGATTGTTAATCATAAATTACTGTAGAGTCATCACCTTACTTAGAGGAAAATATTATTTATTGTTCCAAGTTTTGATCTCCAATGGAGTCTATAATGTCACCAAAGATTTTGGAAAACTTATTAACAGTTCCCCAACAAAGTCGCCAATCTGTTGGTTCCGAAAACCACATATTGAAAATTCAAAAGATTTTTAACTTCTCTTAAAGACTTCTCAATCATTTTTGGTCAATGAATGAGAATGACCACTTGATCAATTTCCCCTATGATTTAGGCTTCACTAAACCAAGGTGGGTAAACCTCTACCTCAAACCTAATCTGTTGGTTGGAGGATTTCGTATAGAGGATTTAAGCTTGCTGGTCTCTCAAGATGACAATTATGCTTGAGGTAGATCTAATTGTGATCAATACAACAATTAAATAGCTTGTGAAGTCTTTGAACTAGTCGCTTATGAGAAAATATTTTGTGTAAATGATTTCTTAGTTGTATAAGTGGAAAATAAATATTATTCTTGATTAGGATTGCCTTGGAAATACTTGATTAAACCACCTTAGACCAGTATAAAACCAATGCCTTTATCTCCCTTAGAATATTATCAGTTCAATTAAAATGACCCTATGTATAACCCAGTGAGATGATTTTAATAACTTATTTATCAAGTAAAATCATCACCCCAAAGGCATCTATATGCATAATAATTCAAATATATTGTTACAGTTAGTCTTATGGATTCTAACTTCTTTACGAAAGAACAATAAGACAGAGTGAAGCCTTGACAACCAATCTTCAAACTGATGATCAAACTGAAACTAATTCAAATTATTGTCATAAGATAATACATTGAATCATCAAAATGAATTAGATTATCACAAATAACTAATAAAATTAAGTGAAAGATAAATACCAATAGAAATGAAAGAACAATTGGAATTATATTGAAATAAGCATAATGAAATCCAACTGAATAAAAATTGTGTTATTGTTCATCTTCAGCCGTGTACTTCTAATGAACAAGCCAAAAGTGTATTACATATAAAATTGGTCTTTTTTTTTTTTTTTGTCTTTTTAGACATCAAAATGATCCCCTATATATAGAAAATGATTTAGTTTGGGTGAAAAGGCATATCCTTTCACAAAGATTTGTTACATCTTAACTAACAACTAATCAAACTGAGACAACAATTTGAATAGTTTTGGTATAATGAATAATCCCCAACAGCTCGCCACATCCCTTGATATTATTTAGTCATTTTATAGGGGCATATGTATTTGAATTATGGATGATGTCTCTGATTGCAATCTCCAACATAAGGATTTGTTTCGTCAGCAATGTTTGCATCCTCTCATTCTGCAAATCTGTCCACGGACTTTGTCGCTAACCAGATCCTGTATAGATTAAAAAAAAGCTAATCAGGTATTAATTTAAGAAAATAAAAACTTACCTACCATGAGAAAATAATCTACGTCTTTCTTAGTGAATCATTAATTAGCCACATGGAAAGTCCTTAATTTCCCACAGGTTCCACCCGTCAGAATTTCATAGATCATACTTCTGCTCTGCTCTATCCAACGTTATTCCTCTATCATCGACTCTTCATCGGCATAGATAATATTGATGACTTTTTCAGGGATTGACCAACCTATTGAAAGGATATAGCAATGGTGATAGTTATGTCAATGGATTTTCCTTCGATTAACTTATGCATTATTTTGTTCTTGGCTGAGTTACTCAACATAGAATTTTATTTGATGGCTCAGGTGAAGCGGCCCCACCTCTCTTCAAACAACTTTAGTCATCGCCAACCAAGGACATGTGGCAAGAAATCATGATCCTGTATAGAAAAAAATTCGTGCAAATTTGATCACGGGAATATGAAGACCGTTGATTCTTCCCGTAGTTTACTTACTCGAAATCATACTTTGTTTGATATTTTATTTTTGGGCCCACATACAGTCTTCCTCTGAACAAATTATACATTGTTTTTCTCTCGGTTAAGTTATTCGACACATCCTTTTGTCCAATAAAATAAAATGACCCCACCACACTTCGAACAACCCCATCTGTCGTTACTCAAACTACCCTCTTACTCGAATAAAATTTTATTCGATACTTGTCGATAGGTCCCACAAGTCAATCCTCTCTATGATTTCACTGATCGAATAAGTTGTTCCTCATCACCTCTTGATCCCGCTTACTAGAGAATTCATATTATTCACACTTTAGGGCTTCACATTTTTATTTGTCGACTCCTTACTTCAATAATAAACACTTTGTATATATTTCATTTCAGCCAAAATATTTGCTTTGTTTGACAAAATTTTGAATTACTCGAAGTATCCTTTTGCTCGACATTGGGTACTGACTTGTGGGTGGTAATATATGAAAAATATTAAGTAAAATAAATAATCTTTGTAATAAAATAAGCTTAAAGGAATAGAATCTAAATTGAAAATTTATGTTCTAACAGAGTGATTTTTCTTGAAAATAGGTTCTCTAAATTTGTTCTGGAAGTTTGTGCAATTGCTAACAAAAATTGGAAGGATCATCTTCTCATCATACCTAACATTCTTCACTAGAATTGGTTGTGCATATTCAAGTAACAGAATGGGTGGCGGAATACATGTGGCCTATTAAGAAGAAATTTGAGAAAGTAGTGCTCGATGAAAAGGAGAAGGGTGACCAAGAATTGCAAGTGGATTAATGCTATGTGGTTTTGTAATTTGTTATCTTGTTATCTTTTTCAATGTCTAATGTCTTTTTATAAATTCATTAGGATTTAATCATAATGTTAGTTATAGTTATGGAAGGACACCATGTAAAATGGTCTGAAGCTTGTCGCTTCTCACCATTTTTTATAAAGGAGAAACCAAGACCATAGTTAGAGGATCATTAGAAGAAGTAAGACATAGAATATGTGAATTACAGAAATATATATTCAATTTTGGGAAGATAATACAAGGATCCAGTTCGTTCTCTACCATTGTGATTTGGATAAATTTCTTTTAAATTGGTTCTCTGTGATTCTCAATTCAAAGTAGTTGAAAGCTATTTTAATTTTTTATGCAAAGCAATTATATATTTTCACATTAATTTAAATATCAAGGATCATTATAGAAGTTTTTTTCCTAGTGATTCTTGTCTGATTGGCATTCTCAAGTAGAAGTTAAAATCAAACAGGCTAATTGGCGTGTTATATATTTAATCATCTTTTATTAAGGGTAAAATAGTTGACAGATTGATCTAAAGGGTAAATTTAAAAATTATCTCTAAGTTATACATGAAGATTTGAGGAAAAGTAACTCTACTACCCAATAAGGATAAGGGAGTAGTCTATCTATCATAAATTTCATTCAAAATATAAATCAATTCATAATAGAAACAAGAATCAATTGAAATTAAGAAAGTTGTGGAGAAGGAATGATAAAGTAATCAAGAAAATATAAGAAATCAAGCAACGAGTAAAAGGACAATCTATTTTAAAGATATATGCCACTTTGAGATAGATATCAATGAAATAATACAATTTGAAATATAATCTTCTATAAAAACATTAATTGAATGAGTCAGTTAGTGAGAAGGTTTACCTGCCTAGGTCTTGTAGAACTGGAAGAGCAGGGGAGTGCAACCATAGTCTGGTTGATCCCGTTCGTTGGCCAAGTCAATTGGAGGATTTGAGAATATAGTTAGGAATACTCTTAGAATTCTCCAATTTGTTGATTTGGGAACCAACATGACAAAAGAGGTCACAGGGTGGGGAGTTGGCATAGATGCAATGAAAGTGGGAGTGGAGCTAGAGGCGGGGCTGAAGTGGTGACATATGCAGGCTCATAAGATACTCTCTCTACCCTTGAAGTGGCCTTTCATGCCAAGGAACTATCTCATCAGTGATGCTTATGCTCATGCGCAAACGCAGATGTGGGCTTGACTCAAAATCCTACGAGGGTGTAGTGTCATCCTACTCTATAGGGGAGCTTATCAATGCCATCGCTGAAAAATTATATGGCCCTATTGATGGATTAGAAGGTGGAGCTGATAGGGGCATAACTAGCTCAATTATGGGCACCCTTCCGCTCTTTTCCCTATGAGAAACGAGAGGAGTAGGGGATGCCCTCAAAGGCTGAGGAGAAGGTGCCAAAGAAGATGACTTTTTCTTACTATACCTCTTACCCTTGCCATAAATAGTAGGGAGAGGTATGTCTAAAATGATTGCACTAGTACATTTTGGCAAATATGTGACTGACTAAAAATTTTAGTCACACCACTAAAACTTTTGGCCAGATGACTAAACTTGATCATAGTCTACTACGTTTTTCAATTTACAAGTATAGATGACTAAATTAGTGACTAATTTAGTCACCAGGTAAAATCACAAGGTCAACCAAATAAAAGTGACTATATAAACTACCAAATAAATGACTAAATAAAAGTGACTAAATAAACTACCAAATAAATGACTAAATAATTAGTCACCTAAACAAAAATGAGTAAATAAAGGACCAAATAAATGACTAAATAACCAGTCACCCAAACAAAAATGACTAAATAAATGTTTATTATTACTCCTTTATAATAATATTTGATAATATAATCATAGAATAATATATAACTTAGAAGTTCCATTTCACTAGAAATGCTTGTTCGCCAATAGGCTTATTGCGTGAGAAATCCATCTACACTTGTCTCATGCAAGAAATCTGACTTTTATGTAATTTCAAAATCGATAGATAAACACCCTCTCTCTCTCTCTCTATATATATATATATATATATATATATATATATCACTACCATCTCTGTATAATTGACCTTTCATAAAAATATGACATTAGTTTGATTAATAAATTTATGGACAGGTGGCTCATTAAGTTGTTGTGGAGACTTTTGGCTATTTGAGGCCTTAAAATAAGGAACTTTATTTTTAGCTATATTCTCCATTCAATGTTGTTTCATAATATGTTAGTGGAAAAAGGTTAGTGATGCTTATTTATTACTATAGTATTATAAAATAATATAAAATATTTGTTATTTTAATATAAACTATTTATCACAATTATATTATAATCTAATTTAAATTAATCAAATATATTTAAAAATAGAATATTACTTGAATTCAAACTCTTATTAAAGAGTTACAATGTAGCTTCAAATGATGGCTTTCTTTCATTAAATATGTACTAGTTTGCCCCATTTTCCGTCTATAAGATAAAAGTCAAATTCTTTTCTTTTTACATCCAAATGAAAGTCTTACTCTTTATTAGATAACACAAGAGGCCCTATGCGATTTCTAAGGAATTTGACACTAAAGGATTCAGACATAAAACATGAAACACATATAGTTAGACTATCAAATAAACCCATGTTTACAAACATCCTTTAAGAAATGAAATATGAAACAATAAGTGCATGATCAATAAATATACTATACCAATGTGAAATGTATATACACACAAATAAGATGACTTTATTGGAAAGCATACATGAGTAAACATCATCCAACAAATCAAAGCTAGGATTTTATTAAAGTACATGTATCATGATTATATCATTCATTGCATTCATCGTTGCATCTAGGCGAAGCATTGGGAATTCCCAAGAGTTACAATATTTTATGAGTTGTTGTTCATAGTGTTTCATGAGTAGTGGCTCTTTTTTGGAGGTTAAAAATTTTCATGAGTTGTGGTTTACAGTGTTTCATAGGTAGTGGTTCACAAGAACCCATATCTCATGAGAATGAATGGTTACACTTTATGCATGTTGCATTTAGGTGATGCTCACTGAGGTGAAGCATTGGGCTTCTTGGAAGGTCACCTGTCGCAATACTTCTCCAATTCAAGTGCGCTTAACTAATTTTGTTGTCAAATTATTGCACGTCTCATAACACCATTTGATTTATAAATTTCATGTCGAGATACTTTGTTGATTAATTAATTACATTATTGCATTAATCAATCTTTCATTTATGTATGCATATATCTAATTAAATTAAACAAAGAAATTGAGTTTTTCTTGTAGTCAAATTTTCATTCTTTAAAATCAATTAGCCGACTGCAAGTTGATTGGTAAGTCTAGATCTCACATCTTCTTGACATTTTTGTCCATTTAGATGGTGTCAGGAAAATAAAAAAATTTAGAAGGGTCTTAGATATTCTATAATTATTTCATCTAAAAGACAATATCCAAATAAAATAAAGGGGTAAAATATTAACTCTTTTGTGTTTTGACATCTTATTCTTTTATTTCTCAAATTCACTTTGAGAAGGAAATGAAGGAAAGGGGGGAAATTTGATTGACTCCAAAAAGCCAAATTTGAGTTCAAATGGAGTTAATAGCAAAATCCCTGGTCGTGCCCATAAGCATGGGCAACAATGGACACAAAAATGGTGGGCATGGATAGTGTTTTAGAGCACTGAAATTAATGATAAGGGCAACTTTGAAGGGAAAAACTCAAGTTTAATGAGAAGAAGGCAACACATTTTTGATAGAAGATAAGTTTTAATAAGTAGACAACAAAATCATCGCATGAGAGTTGTGGTTTCAATAAGAGAACAACGCTTTTAAGCATTAACATATGATTTTCAAACAATAAACACCAAGTTTAATGGTGAAGGGAAATTTTAACGCAAATATGGAAAGCAGCCATGAGAACAGAGGAAATATCACATTTTAGGCAAAGATCAGCATTGTAAGGTAGGGTTTCATACATTTTCATGTTCCAGTGTCCTCATTTGAGGATTTTTAAGAGGAAAAAGTCATCAAAACATAATATGTATGCTTTATCTTGATGGATTCATTCACCCTTCCATGGGATTTATTGTTTCATCCATAGAATTATGACTTCTCTACAGAGATTTTTCACCGTTTCACAGATATAGGTGCATTCATAGTGTTTTTTAAAGAGTACTTACTGTCTTTAAGGAGACTAGATTTATTTTTTCTTAGGAGTTTTGATTGTTCAAGAGGTCTTGAGTATCTTTACATTGTTTTGGTTCAAATGACATTCATTGTTTAAAAGGAAATCCACTATCATTTTTAGAGATATGAGAGAGAAAACAAGATGATATAACTATTCTTCAAGTTTATTTACCATTCATGTCAGTGATTTTCACTATTTTAGAGCTTTTTATATGTAGTTGTATAAAGGGTTTAACTCATATCACAAGGTCATCAAAAATTTAAAGCACTTGTTCATTGTTTAAAAAAAAAACCACTGTCATTGTCATTGAATTGAAAGAGGATAATAGTAGTGTATTGTTTAGGAGCAGTAGAATACAAGGTTTTAGAGAAAGGTACAGGGTAGTAATAGCAAGGTTACAAAACACCATTAAAACTCCTCTTTAAACAATGTAAAAGAAAGTTTGAGAATGTGTAAAATCAGAGATACAAATTAATGAAAGGGGATTTGTAATAGCATGAAGTTGAATCCATTTTCATGAGATGTGTTTCTCTTATGAAAATACAATAATTATTTTAAGACCAAAAATAGTGGTAAATGCAAGGGACAATGCAGTGATAGGACAAAGATGTAACTGTTATCAAAGTAAATACAACCATTTTATGGCATAGGGCAGCATCGTTATGACCTTGAGAAGAGATGAAGTTAAGACATCAATATCCAATGCTAATTGAGGAAATCGAGGAAATGGTTCTCAAATAGATGGTGTTTGCTAATCAACCCAAATGTTTAAATCCATTCTTACTAGTGCCTCCCGCTTCCCTAGATTCATTCACAAATTTAGGCAATCCTTCTTCTGTTTAGTTACCAAATGGTTTCTTGTCTCTGTCTACTAATGTTTGTTCACCTAGTGGACCAACATCAACCATGTTTGCCATAGGACCATATGCACATGAGACTCAATGTGAAGAGCCTAAGTTGGCTCTTCTGGAACTTAACCAGAAATTTACTTCAAATACAATAACTATCAAAGAACAATCCCTTCTTGTATTTATTCAATCAATTCAAAATGGACTTTTTCATACAATCAACTTTTCTTATTTCGAACTAGAAAGAATTCGGAAACAAAGCTAACATTTATTACTTATTTTTATTTGCAGTAAATAAGTAGGGAACCTAATATTTCATATGCAATGGCTGAAATGTCAGCTCCCAGCCCTTGTCTCCCACGTGATGATGCAATTCCACCAGTGAAGGCGGCTGTCTCATGTTGTTCACGTGGTCTGACAATTACCGCTTGCAATTTATAGTTGGTGACCCCTGATTGTTGTGCGTGGATGGAGAGAGGTCTGGCCGCCTATTAATGGCACTTCTATGGTAACCCGTGAGTTTTTCAGGTCTTCACCTTGTGCTTTGAACGCGGCCTACAGACTAGTTGATACGGCCTTTTGCACTCCTAACGCGGCCTGTCTATTCACTACGGCCTGCCTTCAACAATGGTGGCATGACTGGAAGTGGTGGCCAACATGCATTTCGAATAACCTCAGCTGTTGGTGTCTCTAATGTAGATCATGACTTAGAGCTGTCACTCACGTGCTTTTGCTGATAAACAAATTGTATCCGGGCAATGATTCTTTATACAGTCCAGAATTTACTCAATGTCAAATTGCACCCTCAGTGTGCTTGCAAAAAAATGATAATTTCTCTTTCCTCCAGCCATAGTTGAACAGTAAGAAGGAAAAGAACAATTGATTATATATCAGCAATTAATTGAGTATCAGTCCAAGGAAGAATCAGTCTTCCAGAACCAATTTGACCCTTATATAACAACAAGGGCTCAGAAAGATGAGAACAATTCTCGAGGCCAAGGGTTTTTTATAAAATATAATCAATGATCAACTTCACAAATAAGCCCGAATATATAACTGCTTGAATGCAAGAGTTTCTAAAAATCAATTCCAGTTAACCAGTCTTCAAAACGTCAACTTCTAAAAGTATTATAATAATAAGTTATTATTATTATAATACTAAAGTCACTTTATTAATTAATAACATAATGTCATTAATTAATATTAATTATACCTTTGATGATGATTCCTGCATCCACTGTAAGAATAACTGATCAACCTGGTCTTCAACTGCCCTGCCAGAAATAGTAACTGGCCTCTAACTGACTTACTATAAATAGTAAGTCCAAAAATAGAATCTAAACACTGAGACCCTCAAAACAAACTGTCAACTCACGAGGGTCGCGCTGGTGAGTTAACCATATTCAGGTTCCCAGAACCTGCTAATTCAGGGACATCATAGTCTGCCCTTCCTGAAATTGCTTGTCCTCAAGCAATCACAATCCATGGTGCTACACAATATCCTCAGCCTCCCAAGTGGCATCCTTGTCAGGTAACCCCTGCCACTTGACTAAATACTCTTGGATAGTTCTCCGGTGCAACTGTCTCTCGCGGATATCCAAAATGGCCTCTGGTATCAATTCCAATTTCCCCTCATCATCCAGGGGTGGTAATATAGAAGGAGTCACAGTTTGTCCTAGGGCCTCCTTGAGGCGCAAAACATGAACACATTGTGCACTCTGCTGTCCTCAGGTAATTCTAGCTCATAAGCCACCTCTCTGACTCCTCGAACCACCCAGAATGGCCCATAGTACCACGGTTTGAGATTTTCAGCTCCACTCTTCTTGATAGAAGACTGCCTATAAGGCTGCAGCATAAGATAAACCATGTCCCCAACCTCAAAAGAGTGGGCTATCCTCTTCTAATCTGCATACTACTTCTGTACATTCTGGGCTCTTTGTATGTTGTCCCTCAATGCCCTCATAATGTCTTGGTTGTCCTGCAATAACTCTCTTGCCCAGGGCACCCTGCTATCATTGCATAATAAATCCACGAAGGTCGGGGGATCATAGCCATACAAGGCACAAAAAGGGGACATCTGTATGCTCATGTGAAATGTGGAGTTATAACAATACTCACACATATGGATCTAGTTAACCCAAGCCTTCTGCTGCGATGAAACATAATTTCGCAGATAGCCTTCCACCCACTTATTGACAATCTCGGTCTGGTTTCCAGTCTGCAGATGATAACTGGTACTTGGTGTCAACTCTGTACCACATAACCTGAAGATCTCCTACCAGAAGTGACTCATGAAGCAACTATATCCGTCACTTATAATGTTTCAGGGTTAGCCATGCATCCTGAACACCTCCTGAAAGAATAAGTCAGCCAGCTGTACTACAGAAAAGGTAGTGGTGATAGGGAAAAAATGTGCATACTTTGTGAGCCTATCCACCACCAGGAAAATGCAATCCCATCCTTGGGCTTTGGGTAGCCCCACAATGAAATCCATAGAAATATTTTCCCATTTCTTCTTAGGAATGGGAAGTGGCAGTAATAACCTGGCGGGGTAAGTGTGCTCTTGTTTGTTCTACTGACAAACAGAGCATTTGCGAACATATCGCTGAACATCTCCCTTCAGTCCCTTCTAGGTAAACCTCTCCTGAATCTGCCTGTAGGTTTTATAGAAACCTGGGTGACCCGCCATAGGTGTGTCATGGAAAGCTCGGAACACAACCTCACAGACTCCTAATCCTTCTACAAGAAAAATCCTTCCCTTATAAATGATCAACTCTTCCATTAGGGAATATTGGTCATCCTGGATACTGCTATCAATAATGCCTGTTGCCCATGTATCCCTGGCATACTCAGCTATAATCAAATGCCGCCAAGCTTTAGAAACCTCGGTAAGTGAACAAAGGTGGGGTCTCTGAGACAGAGCATCGGCCACCACGTTCTGGGTTCCTTTGATATAAGTAATATCAAAGTCATACGATTGCAACTTACTTACCCATTTCTTCTACCTCTCATTAAGATCTCACTGCCCAAGAAAATGTTTCAAACTATTATGGTCAGTTTTGATGCAGAATTTACTTCCTACCAAGTATTTCTGAATTTGGCCAAGGCATGCATAATGGCCAACATTTCCTTATCGTACACGTTGAATGCCCTCTCAGGACAACGTAGTTTCTAACTCTCAAAAACTATGGGATGACGATCCTGGGATAATACTGCTCCTATACCCTCTCCTGAAGCATCGCAGTGTAAATCAAAGGGTCTCGAAAAATCTGGTAGTGCCAAGACCGGACAAGTAGTCATAATAACCTTGAACCTCTCAAAGCACTCCTGCGCCTGAGTAGTCCACTGAAAAGCACCCTTACGTGTCAATTTTGTAAGGGGGGCAGCATGTCTAGAAAACCCCGCCCCAAATTTGCGGTAGAAAGCACATAATCCAATGAACCCCCTCAACTGTGTCAGGGTCTCTGGCATGGGCCAACCTATAATGGCGCGGACCTTATCAGGATCCAAATGCACACCCTCTGCACTAATGATGTGTCCCAAATAGAGCAACTCTATCATTCCCAATGCACACTTAGATTCCTTGGCATATAAGGAATCCCTCTCTAATATACTCAGTACTGTATCCAGATGTGCTACATGGTCATCCCAAGTCTTGATGTAGACTAGGATGTCATCAAAGAAAACTAGTACAAACCTTCTCAACTGGCTGTGAAATACCCTGTTCATTGTGGACTGAAAGGTAGCCGGTGCATTTGTCAAATTGAAGGGCATGACAAGGAACTCAAAGTGTCCACAGTGACATCTGAAGGCTATCTTTTCTATATCTTGTTCCCGGACTCTGATCTGATAATACCCGGATCTCAAATCAATCTTTGAGAAACACTGTGCTCCATGCAGCTCATCAATCAACTCGTCAATCCGTGGTATGGGGCATCGGTTCTTAATAGTCCTCTTATTTAGCATCTGATAATCAATGCACATGTACAAGGTGTCGTCTTTCTTCTTCACTAGAATCACTGAAGAAGCAAAAGGGGATTTACTCGGCCTAATGTGCCCCATCTCGAGTAACTCCTAGATCATCTTCTCGATCTCATCTTTCAGCCTTTTTGGGTGCCTGTAGGGGGTGATCATAACGGGCTTGGTGCCCTCTTCTAACTCTATAATGTGCTCAGTTCCCCTATCTAGAGGTCTACCCATAGGTAAGTCTCTAAACACTTTATCATGTTTAGTCCTCAACTGCTGAATGTTCGGGTGATATGTGAATTTATCAGCATGGTCTAATGAAGGCATCAGCCTACACTCTACTTCCCAATCCACCTCATCCTCATGACATACTAAATGCTGCATTCCTCTGAGTGAAATCTGCTTGAGTCCCTCCTCTCTGATGGCCTTAAGAACCTGTGGTTTCCCCTCTGAGATAAACCTTATCTCCATCTTCTCTGTGCTGATGTAGATGTACTTAATGGTATGTAACCAGGCCATCCCTAAAACCAAATCTGTACCACCCATATCTACTACATAGAAATCTACCTTGATGGCATAAGTCCCAGCCTGACTGGTAAATCAGTCACCATCGTGTTACACTTCAGAGTGTAACTGTCTGCCACCTGTACTCTCAATCCTACAAACTCCTCTGTCTGGATACCTCTGCGAGTCACCAAATGAGAGTCAATGAAATTATGAGTGGCTCCCATATCAAAAAGAGCAATCACTCTCTGTCCAGCTAGTAGACTATGTAATCTGAAGTCCCCCTCTTTCCTCATATTGGAAAGATATGCCACCTTGAGGTGTGAAGTATCACCCTCCTCCTCTGTATACTCCTCTGCTCCCTAAATGACTTACCCCTCACCAGTCAACTCCTCTGTGTATTTGGGAACATCCTCATCATCATAAAACCACTTCATCATCCTGTGCTTACCCTGGGGTTTCATCGAACAATTATGAGTGACATCATACGACCCCTGATAGTAGAAACAAAGTTTCTTTCTCCTTAAATCATTAAGTGTCTCTTGGTCTAAGGGTGCTGCCATAGGACGTTTAGAATCTGATTTCTCTTCCCTTCTTGGGCCTGTCCTATCATAGGGTGGTCTGGAAGGTCTTGCAGCAAATTGTCTCCTGGGTGCAGAAGCCTCGAGATCTCTAACCTTCTTCATGGCTTCTGTAGTGATGGGGGATCTAAGGATTTAACCCATCCTCATAGTGGTTCAACTAGTCCCTCTAGGAAAAGCATCACCCTCATCCACTCTGATATGTCGTACACCATCACTAAAATACACTAAAACTCACCGATGTAAGCCTCTAGGTTGGTCGTCTGTCGTAACTGAGCCAACTCCCTAAAATAGACCTCGGGGTCTTTCCTGTCAAAGCGCTCAATCAATCTATCCACAAACTTCTGGTAGACGGTGATATGATCATGGTGTAATGACCTAAGTCTGTGGTACCACCAGTCTTGAGCAGATCCATCCAAGTGTAGAACTGCAAATCTAATAGCATCCATCTCAGTCATTGGACGCAATGCAAGGTAGGTATCGAGCTTATGGATCCAAGCCCTAGCAGTGACCCTATTGCTGCCGTCAAAGTGGGCTAGCGTCATCTTGCTAGCTACCTATCTTAGATCATTATTCCCCATCCTCTGCCTATCCTGTGCAGGTCTTCCCCTAGTATGTTCTCGTTTATGAGTCAGGTAACGGTCAAAATTCAAGTTTTGTTTCAAGGCTGGGGGAAGGGCATCCCATTCGGCATAATGCGAGACTATGTCATCAGCAAAAGGAGCATTCTCATCATCAACACTAGCGGTTTCAGTCTCTGGCCTCATAAATATGGGCCCTTGGGGTCTGAATGGATCTCTCCTATCCCCTGTCTTGTCAGCTCTATCCTGTCTCAGGGTCCAAGGCTCATACTATCTGTACCGGTCATCAACCCGTGACTGATGTGACGCGACAGAAGCATCACATGATCTCTCCCTGCTCTGTCCTCGAGGAAGAGTGAATCATCTCTACATGATGTTGGCCTACGGCTAAGTTCCTGAAGGTTTCCCTAGCCTCTCTGTCTATATCTGCCTCGGTGGGCCTAGCCCGGCCTGCTGATCCACCTGCATTATTATCACCACCTAGCACCGTACCAAACTGGATATCTACATCGTCCACATTTGGTGGAGGCAAAGCGCCTCTCCTGTAATAATGTCTGCCAGGAATGAATCTCCTGTCGTCTGCCATAAGTGTTACCCTCAAATAAAATGTAACTGGACCTGATTTCCCTACAGGCTGGCAGGAAACCGCTCTGATACCACTGTGAAGAGCTTGAGTTGGCTCTTCTGGAACTTAACCGGAAATTTTACTTCAAATACAATAACAATCAAAGAACAATCCCTTGTATTTATTCAATCAATTCAAAATGGACTTTTTCATACAATCAACTTTTCTTATTTCAAACTAGAAAGAATTCGGAAACAAAGCTAACATTTATTACTTATTTTTATTTGCAGTAAATAAGTAGGGAACTTGATATTGCATATGCAATGGCTGAAATGTCAGCTCCCAACCCTTGTCTCCTATGTGATGATGCAATTCCACTAGTGAAGGCGGCTGTCTCCTATTGTTCACACGGTCTAACAATTACCGCTTGCAATTTATAGTTGGTGACCCCTGATTGCTGTGCGCAGATGGAGAGAGGTCTGGCCACCTATTAATGGCGCTACTATGGTAACCCGCGAGTTTCTCAGGGGTCTTCACCTTGTGCTTCGAACGTGGCCTACATACTAGTTGATACGGCCTTCTGCACTCCTAACGCGGCCTGTCTATTCACTACGGCCTACCTTCAGCAATGGTGGCGTGACTAGAAGTGGCGGCCAACATGCATTCTGAATAACCTCAGCTATTGGCATCTCTAATGCAGATCGTGACTCAGAGCTATCACTCACGTGCTTCTATTGATAAACAAATCGTATCCAGGCAATGATTCTTTATACAGTCCAGAATTTACTCAATGTCAAATCTCACCCTTAGTGTGCTTGCAACAAAATGATAATTTCTCTTTCCTCCAGCCACAGTTGAACAGTAAGAAGGAAAAGAACAATTGATTATATATCAGCAATCAATTGAGTATTAGTCCAAGGAAGAATCCGTTTTCCAGAACCAATTTGACCCTTATATAACAACAAGGGCTCAGAAAGATGAGAACAATTCTCGAGGCCAAGGGTTTTTTATAAAATATAATCAATGATCAACTTCACAAATAAGCCCAAATATATAACTCCTTGAATGCAAGAGTTTCTAAAAACCTATTCCAGTTAACCAGTCTTCAAAACGTCAACTTCTAAAAGTATTATAATAATAAGTTATTATTATTATTATAATACCAAAGTCACTTTATTAATTAATAACATATTGCCATTAATTAATATTAATTATACCTTTGATGACGATTCCTGCATCCACTGTAAGAATAGTTGATCAACCTGGTCTTCAACTGCCCTACCAAAAATAGTAACTAGCCTCTAACTGACTTACTATAAATAGTAAGTCCAAAAATAGAATCTGAACACTGCGACCCTCAAAACAAATTGTCAACTCACAAGGGTCGCGCTGGTGAGTTAACCATATTCAGGTTCCTAGAACCTGCTAATTCGGGGACATCACACTCAACTGGTATCACCTCTCATTTTCTCAACATTAATAATGAACCTTCAACTACTCCATTAACCCCTCCACTTGAATTTTCTCATCTCATGACTCCATCATCCCCAGATGTTCCTTTTGCTCAATTACTTGCATCTTCATTAGATGTTAAAACTGCCAAAAAGGAGAATGGTGTGAATTTTTTATGCTCTTCTTATACAACATAGGTTATGTTGCGACAAGTGATCTTCAAGGTGCATACCAACTATATCCTGGGAGTCGTACTAGTCAACTAGTATCACCATAATTGAGAGTTTCTAGTTCTAGTTCACCATTTCCTGAACTTGAGTATCTTGGACATTGGAATGCATCCCTGGTTGGTCAAGAGACCTTCTACAAGTATGAACCATACAAGTTTTACCATGACATTTCCTCCTCTAGATATTTTGTGTTGTCATAAGATTCAAGTCATTTTGACTCTACCAAGTCAGGAGGGTTATGCTTGGATCAGTCTCGGCCAACTTGCCAGTCTGAGGGAAAATAGTTTGATTCTTCCCAAGAAAAAGATGATTTCTATGATAATGGTGAAAATACACAACATAATTGGCACATGGAACCTAATAAACCAGACATGGAACAGATTGAAGCATATAGGGCATCATTTGGATTTAGTTCTGATGAAGTTACAACTTCTAATCGTGATATTACAGAAGTTCTAGGGGATAGCCTTGGGGCATAGAAATCAGATAGTGTAGAATTTGCTGCCTTTGACAGGAGAAATATGAAGACTTCAAAACACAGATGACAAATGGAGCTTTATTTGATTTTGGATATGGAGTTTTATTGATGGATCACAAAGGACACAATCTAGAGGCACAAAGCGTGACTAATTCAGGTAATGAACTTCCAACTTACATCTTTGTTATAGTGAATAGTTTATATTCTTTGAGAATCCTCAATAGTGGCATTCTCCTTATCTACTTGTAGTCTGTGAAAATTCCTCCTTTTATATAATATTATGTTCTTTACTTTTATTAAAATAATATGACTAATATCATTTGTAAAATTCATTTCTCTGTTGAAATAATTGGAGATGATATTGAGATTATAGTAATGGTAGATGGGGAACTGCATTTACTTTTGAAAGCCTGCATTCTTCCCTACAAACTAACAAATTTCTCTATTTATTAGTTCCTTCCTTGACAGGAATACTTATGCATCCATTAGATGCAAATAGATAATTAATTCCACCAATAGTGTTTCAGAATTTTTTGAATATATATTATGTTATATAGTTTATAAATTTATGTGCATTTTAAAAATGTTAAAAAAGCTAATTTACTCTAATTCTATTGGTTAAGAACAAAAATAGTAATGAGTAAAATATTTTTTATTAGAAATAAATACATAATTTTCGCTAGGCGGTGATAACGAGTGCTCAAGGCTTTTCATCGGGCTTATAAAAGGTGTGGCTTAGATCACAATGACCCCTATGCTGCCTTAAAGAAGGATGTTGTTGTTTTTTCGTAGCATGGGGCTGTTCTTCTTGTCAGATATTTCAATGCTAGAATAGAAAATTGTCAAGCCAGTATTTTCAGCTCCAAAGAAAATGGTAATCCTATTTGGCTCACAGAAAAGAGAAAAAATCAGTGGGAAAGAGTATCAGAAGATGCTAAAGGCTGCAATCATTTTGGGGAAGAATTGAACACTCTATGTAGCACTTTTGATCTAATAATTTGCAATGGTTTGGCTAGATGGTCTAAGTCGGGCAATTTCACTTGCAACACCTACAATGGAGCAAGCATGGTAGATTATGCAATTTTTTTGCAGAATTTGTATTAGAGAATTGAGGAAGTTATAATTGGGGAACACATATGGGATCTCAAATCAGACAATAAACCGTTGTACGTGAATTTGTGTTGGGCAAAGGATAGGCAACTTGGGGCGAAAAACCAATGCCCTCAACAACCTCCTTCTCAGGGTAGAATTCTTTTGACTTTAGAAAACGGTAACGTCTTCAAGGCTACTCTTGAGAGTTTCTGTAGGGGGAAGCATATGCATAGGCATATTGTTAATAGCCATGCGTTATCAATTTTGATCCATGAGGCTCTCTCAAAATGCAAAAGAACAAAAAATATCAAATCTGAAACTAATTGTTTTCCAGCTAATGCGTGGTTTGATAAGGAATGCAAGATGGCTAGGAGAAATCTAAGGGAGTCAAATAAAGCAAACCTTGACATTAAAGCTTATAAATAGATCCTAAAGAAGAAGAAAATTGATTTTATGTTCACAAGGAGAGAGGAGCTAATTTCTCTGGGTAGAAATAACCCAAAACTTTTTTGGAAATAACTCCAACCAAGGAAGAAACAAATTGAAAATAATATTACAGCCACCCAATGGTTTGACTATGCTAGGAAACTCTATGAATAACAAGGTGGAGTGGACCAGCCACCCTTGGTCAACAATACTATAGATTTTTTCACCATGCAGGAGGTAGAGATGGGTATTAAGAAGTTGGGTGTGGGTAAGCAAAAGACCTATTTGAGCTTCAAGCAAAGTATCTCAAGTTGGGTATGAAAACCCTTGCACCACACATCACATAAATCTTCAACAATATCATCCAACAGGGGTTTCCTAAAGATTGGACAATCAACCTTGTAATACCACTTTTTAAGAGTGGTGATGCCAATAATCCCTCCAACTACAGGACAATAATGATCAATCCTCTCTTTGCAAAATTTTTTGGCAGCATGATAGAAACTAGGATCAGCAAATGGGTGGAAGAAAACCATAAACGTGCCAAAGGGCAAGCTGGTTTTAGGCCAAAACACTCGACGGTTGATCACTGTGTCACTCTAAGGCACATTATTGAAAAAAATGTGGGAGAAAAAGGAGGTTTTGTGTTGTTTTGTTGACTTTAAAAAGGCTTCCGAAAATATCCCTAGGGACAAGCTTTGGCTCATGATGGAAGAATTGGGGATTCCTACTCATCTCAAAGCTTCTGTTCATAGGATGTATGAAGAGGTGAAAGTCAAAATCAGAACTTTAGTTGGCATTTCAAAATGTTTTAGGAGTGACATCGGGGTCAAACAAGGTTGTCCTTTATCTCCTACTTTGTTTGGCTTATATATCGACAAACTTGAAGAGTGGTTAAACATGCAAAATGGTGAGGGTATCTAGTTAGGTGAATTTGTAATAAAGTTGCTCCTCTATGCAGATGATCTCATTTTGATTGCCAAATCTTCCTGTGGTTTGCAAGAACATTTATTTTCTCTTGAGTGCTTTTGCAGGATGGTGGGGATGCAAGTCAATATCAGCAAGACAAAAGTTATATGGTTTTCACTAATAATAAAAAACAACATCAACATGAGTTTTATTTTGGTGGAAACATTCTTGAGGAAGTGGCGGAGTATAAATATCTTGGCATTGATTTCAACAAAAATCTAAGCTAGGCAGGCTGCAGAAATAAAAGGACATTAGGTGGATGGAAGGCATTTTATGCTCTCCAAAATAGGTGTCGTGAAGCAGAGGTTTGGGATTGGAAGACTATTCAAACATTGTTTGGGCTTCTTGTACTGTTGGTTGTTCTTTATGGGTGTGAATTATGGGCCAGCAACACTTCAATGGTACAATGGAAGCAAATCAAGGGAATCCAAAAGTGTTTGATCACAAGCAAATTTAAAATCAAAAGCGTCGTCCCATATGATATCATGCTAAGTGAAATGGGGCTGCCCCTATCGAGGCACTCGCTATGGTTTGCCTCATAAGCTATCTAAAAAGAATCGAAAAAATGGAAGGAGATAGACGGCCTAACATTATCTTTAATGGTACATTGTGCAAACGAAAAAAGACATGGATGCAACAAAACATCAAGTGGATGAGTAAATAGAATATCCAATTCAATATGTGCCCCACAAATACCAAATAAATAAAGGTCTTCGTTATGGAGAAATTTTACAAGAGAAATTGAGAAAATGGGATTGGAAAGAAGAAAATATATTATATCAATGAGTTCAACCCTGCACATGATCAACTCCAAAAAAAATACATAGGAGCCCGCATTGCTTGGAGAGCTGAAATTATTATTTCTCAGTTAAGAACTAACTCTCATCAACTCTGCTGTGAGACCGGGCATTGGAAGAGGCCAAAAGAGGCTTGGGAAGAGCGAATTTGCATGTTTTGCAATTCTGGGAAAGTGGAAACTGAACATCACTTTATTTTAGAATGTGAAGCCTGCAAGGACAACATGGATAAATTTGCGAATACTATATATGTTATCTCTTGGCATAGCCTATTCAGCGAGGAGCACATTGAGAAGTTAGGTGAGCTCATCATGAGCTTGCACAAGAAAAGAACCGAGTTATTGAAGTCGGCTTAAGTTGACTTGTTGTCCCATAGGCTATGTTTAGCCTCGTGGACGTTAAATTTTTATCTATCTATCTATCTATTGGTGGCCACTGTTTTCTTCATAGTTATGAATATGTCAAGTCCATGTTTAGGCCAAAATATAGTCTGAATGTTGAAGTTGCATACAAATTTTTTTCAATGAGGAAATAACATGGCTCACTCTCATAAATGTTTCGAAAATTAAATTTTATCTATTAGGATTTTCTTTCCGATTACCCTCATCCTAATGCAGACATCACATATCAATTACTTACCTCATCAGAACCAAAGGTCCTCTATTAGGAGAAGCCAAATGGTCCTCCAAGACCACTTTTATAGAAGTGTTTCCTTCTCTCATGTAGCACTTACGGAGATACTTATCTCAACATGGAGGAAAATATGAGAATCACTCTCATACTACTAAATTTTGATTTCACCTTTTACCTTTCTCCAGTTTTCTTTTCATTTATTATAGCATTTAGTCTTTTCCACTTTTACCTTTCTCCAGTTTTCTTTTTATTTATTATAGCACTTGGCCTTTTCCAACTATTGTCTATCTAGCATTCTGGATGTACATTTGACCATATTTATTAATTAATTAAAATTCAGAATATAACATGATTTTAATTTCAATTAATTAATAAATATGATCAAATGTTCATCCAGGATATGCTGGATAGATGTTGCCTCTATAGTCAGCACATATTCTTATCCTTGTACATTTATTCGCTTCAAGCTAATGAAGAGTTTAAAGTATTATTTTTGGTCGCAAATTTTTTAATGTTTATGTGTGTTCCTTTACTAATATCTGCAGTAAGTTTAGAGAGGGTCATATCATGTTGTGTAGTATCAAAAATGTTAGGTCACAAATTTTCAAATATTAGTCACTGCATAGTTATCCAAACGCTTGGATATATTAAGTGTTTACTTTAAGATGCTTATGATGATTGTGATCTTGTAAGATTCCATGTTGAACTTAAACTCTAATGTTCAATTATACTCCTGAATTCTGATACTGTTACATGAGTGTGAAACCATTTATTGTTGAAGTCTGGAGAATGTTGGTAGTTTACTAGAACCAACCATTATAAAATACTTGTTCGATTCATGTTCAGGCCAAAATAATTACAAGTCTTCAATTGATTCTCTGTTCATTATTTATTACCATAGAACATCTTAAATTCTGAATCTACAACTTCACTAAGATTATAATTACACATACTGATGCAAGTCTGGAATCTGTGCACCTGTGCGTAGCTTGGTTTGTTCGGTGTGCTGGAAATCGACAACTGTAGTGTTTGCACAGAATTCTCCAGCGCTTGTACATCTTTTCAACAGTTAAACTCTATCTGCCAGAACCGCAGTAGTTGGTGGAGAATGGAGAATGTCGAGTTGAAGCTTTCCACGCTGCTGTATTTACTGTTGGGGGGAAAGCCGTCCACTTATTGCCCTCACGCGGTCACTACCGCTGCCCGATGCTGTCTACTAACAACTGCATGCCTCCAAAACAAATACGTTAAATGCTTGTTATTTGCTCCTTTGCCAAGAGACAAGTGCTCACAAGTTGCATACTTTGTCATCACTTCCCTCAGATCTTCCGCTTCCCACTCCACTAGCCCACATATTTATCTCTCACGAAAGGAATGCACTTTGTCATCACTTCCCTCAGATCTTCCGCTTCCCACTCCACTAGCCCACATATTTATCTCTCACGAAAGGAATGCACTTTGTCTTCATCTGAAATTACTTTCACATAATATTCAATCCTCTCCCCCTTCTCACGAAAATCCCATTATAAGGGAAAGGATTCCCCTAATGTAACTACTTCTCAATAACTAATATTTAATTATTAATTATTTAATATTAGTATATAATTACTAATATTGAAATAATTAATATTATTAATATAATATTAATAATCCGGGACATTACAGATCTGAGCAAATACAAAATGCTTGTGATGACATTGTTAATGTTTGGTATACTTATCCTATTTTCTTGACTACACCAAATTATAAAGACATTAGGAACTTTCTCTATTCACATTTGCATACAATGGCATGTCACACTGTCCATGCATTTCTGATACTTCAGGTGAATCTTGTATCAGAGCTCTTTTAAGTCGGTTATTTTGTTGTGTAAGAAATCTTCACAAAACAAATCACTTCGGTTTCTTTCACTTATATATAACTCAAGCTCAACTGTTACTAGTAATCTATAGTAAATTACAACAATCGTAGAGAACTTTCTCAATTAACAAATTATGAAAATTTTCTTCCTCTTCAACCCTTCTAGCATATTTGTTGCTACTTTATATAATAAGGCATAATAAGGTAGGTTGAAGCATATTTCCTTGGATTCTCTTTTCCTGACCTCCATATAAGATTTGTTTTTTCCATCATCTTTTCTGGTCATCTATATTTTAAAACCAAGTCAATCCTAGTACTTTATTGTTCATTGTTAGTTCCTACCGAAGGCTGCGGAAGGTAGGATAACTATAGCATCCGTTAGATGCTACATTTTTTTTTCATATTGACCAATCAAATCACAGAATTTTTACCAACATGTGTACATTTATAATTTTCAAAAGATTTTATTCCTCTCTGTATTGGCTCGTACAATGAACAGTCATATTGTAGAACAATTCCTAAATTTACTGTGCTTCAAAAGTGAAATATTTTTTCTCAACTTTAGGCTTTTTCACCAGATACTTTTTCACTACCAGATGAAATATTATAGCTTTGAATGAGTAAGTCATAATTAAATCTAGGAAGATCTGAAAAAAATCAATCCAGATTTTCACTGCTTTTGTCAAAATGAATGATGATTGATTCACAACATGAGTTAGGTATGCATTGAAGTAAGCTGCTAAGAAGGACTTCCTCTAGCATTGGTTGTCCGTTGCATTTAATGCAAAACTCTTAAAAAATCTAATCTTGTGGGAAAATCTAGTCACATTGAAAGAAGGTTGACAGATTAAGTAGAAATTTAGAAAAACAGACACTATTTTTATTGGCCTCCTTTATTTTCAACAGCTGCTCCAGCGAGAACAGTTCTCTGGAGAGTTCGATTGGGGAGCAGTTTTGTAGAGAGTTGGATTGCAGCGAGAGCAGTAAGCATTACTTTTTCCCTGAATTGAAGGTTTCAAATCACACTATCAAGCAATCTTATGTAGTTCCAAGGTGTCCTGCCCACTATCACATCCTGTATCCATAAACCTGCACAAACATATACACTGATGTACCCAAACAAAAATGGCAAACAATGAGCCTGTTATTCTAGTTTTAAATTTGAAGTGCATATAGTTGGAATTATAAAAATCACCAGCATATTCTTAACTTATGCTGCTACTACAAGATTATCTAGTACATTATCAAATGCGAGCAATTATGTACAGACGAAGGAAGAGCCAATTTGATTATGTGTCATAGTAATATATTGATAGGGTTTGACCTTTTGCTTTCTCCATTTACATTTGACTCATCATTCTCAAATATAGTTTGTATACTATGTGTCATTCTATACAGATGCATCCAGTTCAATTATAAAAATCCTTACCGAAGAGATGCCCTCATTGAGATACTTTATAAGGATGGATTATTTAGGTACTATCTTCTAGTAACCTATTTGCTTTAATGTGACACTCATGCTTTGAACTTTTTTCAAGTCTAATAGTAAGGAATTTAATCTGT
This sequence comes from Thuja plicata, assembly GCA_018584345.1. Taxonomy (NCBI): domain Eukaryota; kingdom Viridiplantae; phylum Streptophyta; class Pinopsida; order Cupressales; family Cupressaceae; genus Thuja; species Thuja plicata. The sequence goes on from MU223188.1 coordinate 627,356, forward strand.
TATTTTAATTTTTAAGATCATATCAGCACTCAAGTGAGAAGTTTGAACATGTTTGTACCATATATTTGTGGGTGAATTGTAGGTGGAATAGACTTGAAAACCTTCATGTCCATGGGTGCAAAGATAGTGATTTTTCTGCCAAAGATTCTTTACAGCCTGGCCTAAAGCTTTCGTTGGGACCTGATGGTGAATAACTCCGTACATTAGTTGTCAAGGAGGTTGTAAGGGTTGTTGAAGCTATTTTATTGGGAACTTCCATAGATACTTAAAATTATGTACTAGATCTTATAAGGACCCTTATTCCTAGTGGAAGCGCTAATGGGTTTTTGAGAATGAATGAGAATGAACAAGCAATGATGATTGAACTTCAAGATTGAGTACTTAGAATATGGGGTCTTCTTCGCTCTTCAAAAGGATTTTGTTGGCTAAATATTTTGCAAGTCACTAAAACTACAACTTGACAAAATGTTTCTTTTAGGCAACAGTACGTGAGATTGCTCTCTCCTCTCAGCAATAGGGGAGGCTCCCTTCTTACCACAGGTGACTTCAAGTAAAACTGAACTGTGTAACAAACAGTTCTCCTTGCTACAATAATATTGGTGGCTCAAGGAATGACTTAAGATCAATTCTTTTAAGACAGCGGTCTATTTTAACTAAAGATGAAATAACTATAAGAGCCCAAAGTCTCTTATCCTTACTTCAAATGATTACTCTAACTTCAGATACTCAAGAAAGCTCAAAGTCTTTCCTTGAATACCCTCTAATTTGATAAATATTCTACCACTGAAGCCCAAAGTTTTTCAGCTTTGAATCATTACAGCCACTACTCTCTATAGTCACCCCGATATCCTGAAGCACAAAGTCTTCATAAAACTAGAATTAAAGTGTTCCAGTGATATAAACAAGATAACTGTTTAATTTGAACAAGGATCAATGAATGCAACATAAGAATACATCCATTAATGGTCAAGACAACAACTCAAAGTCTTCTAATCTCTATTCCTTTATTCAAATTCTCAACTCTCGTACAATGAAACACAAAGTTTTCAGAACTCAAGAGATTTTCCTATAGTTTTCTTGCACACAACAAAAGATGAAAATTATAATGGATCTCACTCCTCTGTATAAGAAAAAGAGGTGAAGTGGAGAAGAAAGGGGGAAACCCTTAACCACTTTGACTTGTTCAATACTTATCCCTAACTAACTAACTTTGACTTATTTAATGTTGCAAGGCTTAATGCATTACAAATTACAAAATGCATAATGAAATATTCTAAGTGTTTGACAAAACACGACATCTATTTTCATCATCCTTTGTCGGGCTTCATACTCCTACAAGTTGCCCCATGATTGATATGCTCAGGTTTTGTGAAAGAATTTGGAATTAGAATATGAAACTGCATCTTTATTTGCTCTACATCATAGTGGTGATTGCTGGAAAACATCTTTGTGTCTCTCTATTTCAGTCTTGAAAACATTCTATGTGCTCATTATTTAACACTTTTCACCTCCTTGTCTGGCTCCATCATATGGCTGCTCTTGCTTTGTATCATTGTGTCATGGGAAGAACATGATAAGATCTTTCTTCAACTTGCAATAGGAACTTGCATCATTGACGGGAAGAACAAACTTGTGCATCTTATAAATGAGTGGAAGAAAGATGAAAAAATGAGGTTTTTCCGGAGTATTGCATATGAATGAACAACAAGCTTTGAGTTTATGAATATGAAAGGTGTGTACATACATGGGTAAGTGTTCAGTATGCAAGGTGGGGTTTTTAGAAATATTTTCATGTCATAAAAAGCCATGAAAAAACACGATGGTGGGCTTTTTGGAAAAAAAAAGTGCATATTTAGGGAAAGTAAAAAAGGTCACAAAAGGTGGGATATTTTTGGCTATCTTGCATGTTGGAAGCTTACATTTGTCTTTTGACATGTAAATGTGGAAAAGGTGGGGTTTTCATCACATTTTACATATAGGAAAACATTTAGTCTTTTTGGAACAATTCACCATCAAGAACGGGTTTTTTAATCCCGACTGCATATGTAGGATAAATGACATCCTCATATGCAACTTAGAAGAATATGAAAGAAAGAAAATGGAAATGGAAAGACAAAACACATGCAAAACTAAAAGAAAAAGAAAATGCAAAGGAAAAACAACTCTCTGAAACTTGAAATTCTGGAAACAATTCAAGAATTTTGAATTTAGATATTGAATGCAAACTTGGAGATATATAGGCCAAGAGTTTGATTAAATACTCATACTCAATCAATGCATTTGCATGAGTAATAGAGAAAGGAATGACAGATGTCCTCCATGCATTTTTGAATTGCTTAAAATCAGCAACAAACTTTGAAAATGTCAACCAAAAACGTGCCCTAGTTGTTTACAAATTCCTTATGCAAAGTGAAATAAGAACAACACTCTATTCATATGAATGCATTTCGATTTCAATGTGGAAGAAAACGCTTTTGTTTCAAGGAGATAAACTTACCAAAGAGCAAGCTATGGAGTCAAAAACCATGGAAGCATTTCAAAAATCGTAGGGATCTAATGACGGATTCTTGTGGAGTGATTACATATGGAGCTTCTTGTGGAGTGATTACATATGGAGCATTAATTTCTTCTTTCCTTCTTTGTGAGGGCTTTCCTTTACAAAATGCAGCTTGTTATGGAAATATTTTTATGTAATTTGTATACAAAATGCCACCATAGATCTTGCTGTCTTCTAAAAATGGGCTTTGTAATACAAATGGCATAGGAGTATGGCAGCATTTTAATTCAAAATCATGCCAAGAGTCTTTAAAATAGCGCCCCATATGCAACTCACTAATAATGGGTTTTGTGAGACAAAAAGCATATGTTTTACATGCTTTCAAAACACAAGCAACTTCCTTAAAAAATGACTCTATTCACTATGGAAAGAGAAACACATTTTATGTGGCATATGAATTTGATATGCAAGCTCTTCAAAAACCGAATCCATAGACCCGCGTATAAGCAAAAACCGTGGGATTTCTTAATGTATTTGCACTTGTCTTATTAAAAGAAGCTTTCAAACATATACTAAAGCTTGCAAAAATTCCGCCCAACATGTTTTAAAATAATGATTGGCTTTTAATAGTATTTTTACATATGTTCGAAACATGCAACTCCCCTAAAAAATGACGCGTTTAAGAGAAATCGTGGGCCTTTTAAGAAGAATGAAGGACTTTTCTAAGAGCTTTTGCATATCGATATTCATATGCAATACCAATAAAATTTTCCACCAAGTGTCTTCAAAGATGAAAACGGGTTTTTAGCAAGCATTCACATATGTCTCTTTATATGCAATCCTTACAAAAATCACTACTTTTTGAAATGGAAAACATATGTATATAGGGAAAAAATTGCCACCATATAACTTTAAGATATATGCAATAGCTCCTGAAAACTCCACCTTGAATCTTATTAATTGAAAAGTAAGACTTTAAATAACATATATATATATTCACGATTGAATATGCAAATGTAAATAAAAAGTCCACTAATTGAAGAATAAACATAATCTGCAATAGCTCCCGAAAACTCCACCTTGCATCTTATTAATTGAAAAGTAAGACTTTAAATAACATATATATATTCACGATTGAATATGCAAATGTAAATAAAAAGTCCACTAATTGAAGAATAAACATAATCTATTATATGCAAACTTATGTTTTTTTAAAAAATGATCTGATGTGCAGACAAGGTTAAAAAGCCCACCGTCATCAAAATGATAAGAAAAACTTCACAAAATGATGTGAAATTTTAAACCTACTACACATAAAATCAATTTCAACTTCGTGCAGTTAATAAGGAAAAGTCCACCTTTCATAAGACTTTTGCAAGATGTGCAATCTATCCGAAAAACCCCACTGGAAGGATATTGAAACGCCTATAACTTGAGCAAGACCAACCCAAAGGACGCCTAAGATAGCTCAAAACTAGTGAAATTTTGAAACCCACAAACCTAAGGCAAAATCAAGACCAAGAACCAAACACAAGACCAAGACAAACCAAACAAAGACTCGCCTTGAAGAATTTAAACCACAAAATTTACAGTAGGGTTGTCTAATTTTGTGAATGCAAAATTAAGGACAACAATTGGCTATGACTGAGGAACGTAGCTCGTTTGTTCTTAGAAAGAACGAGTAGAATGAGAACCTCCAAGTGCCTTAGTATCCATTGGGCTACAGAGTCAAGAATAAAAAACACAAAAAGGATGACGCGACTGACACTAAGAAAAACCTATTTAAAACAAAATGAATTTGTGCAAACACAATTTTTGAAAACAAAGAAAAGCTACCTAATTAAAACTAGCCAACAATGCAACTTTTTAGATGAAACCATTTACTGGTTCAACAAAATAGCTACCTTTTTTCAGCAACTTGCAATACTTTGCATGTTCACAAGAAACTTTGTACAAATAAACCATGAACAACTGGAGCAATGATATCATTGTTCGATGTAACACCTCTTGGAAGAAATAAACAAATTCTCCTTCTTGAGATGAGTCATATGTACTACTGCTCCAAGATGAGTCCATAGATCCGATTTGCTCCTGCTGAACTACACATGTTTCTTTAGACCCTTTTTTAACTGTATCTTCATGCTTAGGTACAAGTGGAACATCTGATTTTTTATTGGCCTCGAATCGAGTGAGATGTCTTATGGGACATCCTCTTGATCGAACAAAGACTGAAATCTTCTTTCCAGCTGCAACTTGAGTGATTGGTTTTTCAATCATGACAATCTCATGCTCCAAATGATTCACTTCATGTAATTTAGATGAATACATGACTACAATGCATTCTTCAATATGTTGTTCACAAACTTTAAATTGAAGAGAATTATCAACAAGATTTGAGCAAAACTCTTCTATGATGTTCATGATAAGATCTTCATCAAGTTCTCGAGTAACTCTTTCGTGCAACACTCGTTCAAGTCCGTGACTTGGAAATGATGATGCATTATTTTCAACTTGACTAAAACTTACTTGTGTGTTCATCATGTCTAATGACATGATTGTCTTCATTCACTTGAACATCAGAAGAATGAGTTGCATCTTTCTGATTTTCATCAATGACTTTCTGAGACTGCGTGAACCAGAAATAAGAGTCGCCAACTATGTCTTCTTCCTTTTCTTGGAAGAGTATAGCAAGATCACCATCCTCATATTTAGGATGCTTTTTTGTTGCCTCCGCTGATGGTGCCTCAGTAGCAAGTTTCTGTGGTGATGAAACTAACTTATGAGAAACATTTTAAAGAGGATTTCTTTGTACATCTTTGTGAGGAATGAAGAACATATCTTGAGCTATTTTCTTTTTGAGAGCAAGTAACTCATTTGCTAACCTCTGCACCACAGGATCAGTCCTTGTCATGGAAGAAAATGAATCACAAGAAAGATAACTTTATTCAAACCCACTTGCTTCAATTCTTATCTACCCAGCAAGAATAAGATCATCTTCAATTTTAATTGCCAATGTCTATGCACCTACAAGAATAGTGGGAGCTGCACTAACTTTAGGAATCTGAGCATTGTCAAAGAAACACTTCAAATTTGCAGTTGTAGGCTGAGCAATAGTTGAAATATTTCATGTCAACTTGTTGATATGAGCCACAAATTCATGCATAGGTACGTGAGATGACTTCTTTAACTGAGTGAGTTGGGCCAACAGGGCATGAGCATCTTCAGGCAGCTTCAACCTTTCTTCAAAATTGGCTACGAGAGTAGCCCAGTTTTTGATAGTTTGTGTTCGTAGATGGTAAAACCAGTCAGCAGCCACACCTTGGAGAATTTCCACGAACAGCCTCACAGACACGTCCTCATGTGCAATACCATGAACACCGCATGTTATGTAAAAAGAAGCAATATGTTCGTTAGGATATTCCTATCCATTACCGAGGAACTTTGGAAAATCCTTTCCAGAGCCATCAGGAAGAGCATGTAGAGGTAGAGCTAAATTTAACGGACCAAAAGCATTTCCCTAAGGTCCTTGGGCTATTTACATGTCCTTGGTAAAAAGATTGAAAAAATATAAGAAATATAAATATGATGGAATAATTAAAAATGAATAGGACACAAGTATACTTCAAATAAAAGCATAAGGCTTCCGAATGCGTTTCGTGTCCCTAGAAGAAACCCTCTCTGGTAGAACAAACGATTAAACTTTTCCTCTTTTTTCAAATTGTAGCTGAAATTTTGTAAAACACTTATAAAAACAACAATAATATTAAAGAATCAAAGTGTCAATGAAGGCACAAAGTCCTTCGTCACTTCTCTGGGACAAGAAAATCAACTAGAAGCTCAAAGTCTTCTCAATTGAACTTCTTATCAACCTTGGATAAAAATGTGTTCAGATCCCCAGCGGAGTCGCCAAAAATTGTTGGCTAACTATTTTGCAAGTCACTAAGACTACAACTTGACAAAATGTTTCTTTTAGGCAGCAGTATGTGAGATTTCTCTCTTCTCTCAGCAATAGGGGGGGCTCCCTTCTTACCAAAGGTGGCTTCAAGTAAAACTGAACTATGTAACAAATAGTTCTCCTTGCTTCAATAATACTGGTAGCTCAATGAATGACTTAAGAATAGTCCTTTAAGACAGTGGTCTATTTTAACTAAAGATGAAATAACTATAAGAGCCCAAAGTCTCTTAACCTTACTTCAAAAGATTACTCTAACTTTTGATACTCAAGAAAGGTCAAAGTCTTTCCTTGAATACCCTCTAATTTGATAAAGATTCTACCACTGAAGCCCAAAGCCTTCAGCTTTGAATCGTTGCAGCCACTACTCTCTATAGTAACCTCGATCTTCTGAAGCACAAAGTCTTCATAAAACTAGAATTAAAGTGTTCCAGTGATATAAGCAAGATAAATATTTAATTTGAAAAAGGATCAATGAATGAAACATAAGAATACATCCATTAATGGTCAAGACAACAACTCAAAGTCTGTTAATCTCTATTCCTTTATTCAAATGCTCAACTCTCGTACAAGGAAACACAAAGTTTTCAGAACTCAAGAGATTTGCCTATAGTTTTCTTGTACACAACAAAAGATGAAAACTACAATGGATCTCACTCTTTTATATAAGAAAAGGAGGAGAGAAAAGTGAAGAAGAAAGGGGAAACCCTTAACCACTTTGACTTATTCAATACTTATCCCTAACTAACTAACTTTGACTTATTCAATGTTGCAAGGATTAATGCACTTTCAACATGATTACATGGAACAACTTTGCATGTGATACAATCACATGCAATTACATCTTGTTCTTACATTGCATGTAATCTGTCAATTATAAATTATAAAATGCATAATGAAATATTCTAAGTGTCTGACAAGACATGCCATCTATTTGTATCATCCTTTGTTGGGCTTCATGCTGCTACAGGCTCCCCCATGGTTGATATGCTCTGGTTTTGTGAAAGCATCTGGAACCAGAATATGAAACTGCATCTTTAATTGCTCTGCATCATAGTGGTGATTGCTGGAAAACATCTTTGTCTCTCTGTTCTATGTGCTCATTATTTAACACTTTTCACCTCCTTGTCTGGTTCCATCATATGGTTGCTCTTTCTTTATATCCTTGTGTCATGGGAAGAACATGATAAGATCTTTCTTCGACTTGCAACATGAACTTGCATCATTGAGGGGAAGAACAAACTTGATGTATGTTACAAGTGAGTGTAAGAATATAAAAAAATAAGTTTTTCTGGAGTATTGCATATGAATGAACAACAAGCTTTGAGTTTATGAATATGGAAGGTGTGTACATACATGGGTAAGTGTTCAGTATGCAAGGTGGGGTTTTTAGAATCATTTGCATGTCATAAAAATCCATGAAAAAATATGATGGTGGGCTTTTGGAAAAAACATGCATATTTAGGGAAAGTCAAAAAGGTCAGAAAAGGTGGAATTTTTTGGCTATCTTTCATGTTGGAAGCTTACATTTGTCTTTTGACATGTAAATGTGGAAAAGGTGGGTTTTTCATCATATTTTACACATAGGGCAGGATTTAGTCTTTTTGGAACAATTCACCATCAAGAACGTTTTTTTTAATCTCGATTGCATATGTAGGATAAATGACATCCCCATATGCAACTTAGAAGAATATGAGAGAAATAAAATGAAAGTGGAAAGACAAAACACATGCAAAACTAAAAGAAAAAGAAAATGCAAATGAAAAACAACTCTCTCTCAAGCTTGAAATTCTAGAAACATTTCAAGAATTTCAAATTTAGATTTTAAATGCAAACTTAGAGATATATAGGCCAAGAATTTGATTAAATCCTCATACTCAATCAATTCATTTGCATGAGTAATAGAGAAAGGAATGACAAATGTCCTCCATGCATTTTTGAATTGCTTAAAATCAGCAACAAACTTTGAAAATGTCAACCAAAAACGTGACTTAGTTGTTTACAAATTCCTTATGCAAAGTGAAATAAAAACAACACTCTATTCCTATGAACTCATTTCAAATTCAATGTGGATGAAAACACTTTTGTTTCAAGGAGAGAAACTTACCAAATAGCAAGCTATGGAGTTAAAAACTATGAAAGCATTTCAAAAATCGCAGGGATCTAATGACAGATTTTTGTGGAGTAATTACATATGGAGCAATAATTTCTTCTTTCCTTCTTTGTGAGGGCTTTCCTTTACAAAACACAGCTTGCTATGGAAATATTTTTATGCAATTTGTATACAAAACGTCACCATAGATATTGTTGTCTTCTAAAAACTAGCTTTGTAATACAAATGACATATGAGTAGGGAAACTTTTAATTCAAAATCATGCCAAGAGTCTTAAAAAAATCACCCCACATGCTTCACTAATAACGGGTTTTGTGAGACAATGTTTTACATGCTTTCGAAACACATGCAACTTTCTTAAAAAATGACGCCATTCACTATGGAAAGAGAAACACGTTTTATGTAGCATATGAATTCGATATGCAAGCTCTTCAAAAACTGATACCATAGACCTGCGTATAAGCAAAAATCGTGGGATTTCTTAATGTATTTGCTCTTGTTTTATTAAAAGAAGCTTTCGAACATATGCTAAAGCTTTCAAAAATGCCGCCCAACATGTTTTAAAATAATGTCGGTCTTTTAATAGTGTTTTTACATATGTTAGAAACATGCAACTCCCCTCAAAAATGACGCCTTTAAGAGAAATGGTGGGCCTTTTAAGAAGAATGTTGGGCTTTTCTAAGAGCTTTTTCATATCGATATTCATATGCAATAACAATAAAATTTGCTCCCAAGTGTCTTCAAAGATGAAAACGGGTTTTTAGCAAGCATTCACATATGTCTCTTTATATGCAATCCTTACAAAAATTGCCACTTTTTGAAATGGAAAACATATGTATAGAGGGCAAAAACTGCCACCATATAATTGTTATCAAAATTTCACTACTCTAGCATTTTTGCTGTAAAAGATACATTTTGAATCAATTGAACTCATTGATACACAAACAGAAAGATAAAATGCACCATTGTGAAATTTCTAGAAGAATCATTTCATTTGCATTGAACAATGATAAAATTACATTTTTGAGTTCACTCATTTGAAAACATAAATGAATGTATTTATTCAGACTAGTTCAAATGAAAACCTCACACAAGCCATGATTATAGCCTATCTTTTCTCCTACAAATTTAAAACATAATTAAAAGACAAAATAGGAAAGAGATAGGTCAAGGTTAACTAGTCATTGCCTGCTGCTTTGACTGGTTATAACTGGTGAGGTTGGCTGGTCCTGAGTCTGTTCTGTCCCTGCAAGTCTCCCAGCAAGCTCCTAAATCCTGCAAGTTTTAAAAAAAAAACAATGATGTTAGATCCCATGTGGATCTAAGCAATGGCTGGTTACCTTAATTTTAATCTATGCCTATGCTGCAATTTTAACGCTGTCCTAAATCAGAAGGAGAAAACATCAGAGTACTGAAAGTGCTTGTGAAAAAAAATACTTATGCTAATGTGTTTGTTCCATGTGCAGTAAGATAATTATTTCAATGTATATGTGCCCCTAACCAAGGCCCCCTTCGGGTATGAGCCCGACATATGCATTAGAATAATTACTTAAATAGATATCAAGATCCAGAACCAGATGTTGTTCTTCAGTGGAAATCAAAAAATATAGCCACATTTTTTTTTAAGTGTATTTATGGTAAACATAATGGCGGCCAGACGTTGGAAGCAAGAGGTTATCAAAAATGTAGATTCAACATGATGTAATAATACTCTTACCCGCATTTTAGAAATCTCCTCTTGCAGTCAAAGCACATATTTTCCTCCTTCAACATCCACGTAAAGAAAGAAGAGTCATTCTAAGTGAAAGATAACGAGCTAAGAGGCATTTTTTCCTTCTATGGCGGCATGAAATTTTTTTTTCCTTCCTTCTTTCGCTGTGTTTGAGGGTTTCAAAACCCTATTCAAGCGGCGGCTCCCCTTTTCTCTCCAAGATGTCAAATGCAAATGAAAAGGCGTAAATACTTTGTTTTACTTTAGGGTTGAAGTTTTATTCAACATTTTATATCTTTTGACATTCGATAGCTTGTGTTTTGTATTGGATTTATTTTCAGCTTAAAGACTTATGAACCAAAGTAAAATTAACTCACTCTCCATGTTACATTAGGTAATATAATAGTATATTACTTTTTCTAAGTATTATATTATTATATTATCTAATATTTAATATTGAGTTAATTTTATTTCCTTTAAAATTACAATATTGTATTACTAATATTTAATTGATAATATTATAAATCAATTAATTATTAAGTAAAGTGCAAATTTGGTTAAAAAGTCTAAGTCTTTTTTTGAAAATGGAGAGATAAGGGTGTATTTAATGACTTGTAAGACTTCTTCTTGGGATTTATGGTGGTTTGGAGACATAAGGAGAGCATATAGGGCTGGTGGAGCAGATTTAGGAACTTCTTGAGTTCTTATAGGACTTATGGGTTGGATTTGACTTTGTCTTGATAGTTAGGAGGTCTTTATGGCCTTTTAGAGCCTTTTGAGGGCAGTTTTGGTGAGTCACTTGGGTGGTTTATGACTTAGTGGAGCTTTTTTAGAGGTGGGACTTTATTTTAGGAGTTAACAGGTCCTCTTTCTAGGCTATTTTATGGCATCCAACCCAAGGATTGGGATTGTACTTAGTGAGTTTTTGGACTCATTTTTGGTTAGTTCTGATTAGGCAGAGGAGGGCTTTTGTGACATTTTTTTTTGTCCTTGGCAATTTTATGTAGAATTTGTATCTCATTTTAGAAACTGAATATATTGACAACATTTTGGAGCATATTTCTATCGAGTTCAGGCCTTCTTTCTTTCTACAGCTATGTGTCAAAGTACATGATTGATAGAAATAGTAAGTGAGTTTATAACTCCTTGATATTTTGTCTTAGCCTTTACCTTGCTGCAGGAATGTATGTTGTGTGCAGGTTGTAATTTGTGTCCAAAATTCATAGGATTTTCATCTGAAGAGTTTTTATCTTCCTTGTTAATTTGATTAAGGACCTTATTATGAAATATTGATGCACACCTATATAGAATAGAAGTGATTTATTCTCAGTGGTAGAATTTGCAGTTTTCAAAATAGGATCATTATCTTCTTAAGTTTCTTAACTCTTTGGTGAATCACCTAGTTTACATATTTAATTTTCAGTCATAGGTTCATTTTAGTAACTTCTATCTCTTTCCCTGCAAGGTTTAAGTTAGTTTTCAAGAGCTATAAGTGATCACCAAATAGGAACTGACCTAGAATCTAGAGGTTTCATTTCTAGTTATGCATTTTCCCACATCCAGAAATGAATCCCATGTTAGGCATAATTGTTGAATTTGTGTAGTTTAATAGGGTGCAAATTCTAAGCGTTAATAATAACTTTAAGATATAAAGAATAGCTCAAAACATATATGCAATAGCTACCGAAAACTCCACCTTGCATCTTGTTAACTGAAAATTAAGACTTTAAATAACACACACACACACACACACACACACACACACACACACACACACACACACACATAGATATATTCACGATTGAATACACAAATGTAAATAAAAAGTCCATTAATTGAAGAATAAACATAATCTATTATATGCAAACTTATGTTTTTTTTAAATGACTTGATGTGTAGACAAGGTTAAAAAGCCCACCGTCATCAAAACAATAAGAAAAACTTTACAGAATGATTTGAAATTTTAAACCCACTACACATATAAAATCAATTTCAACTTCATGCAGTTAACAAGGAAAAGTCCACCTTTCATAATACTTTTGCAAGACGTGCAATCTGTCCGAAAAACTTCACTGGCAGGATATTGAAACGCCTATAACTTGAGCTAGACCAACCCAAATGACGCCTAAGATAGCTCAAAATGAGCAGAATTTTGAAAGCCATAAACCTAAGGCAAAATCAAGACCAAAAGCCAAACACAAGACCAAGAAAAATCAAACAAAGACTCATCTTGAAGAATTTAAACCACAAAATCTTTCGTAGGGTTGTCTAATTTTGCGAATGCAAAATTGAAGACAACAGATTTGATCCTGATTTGTTGCAGTCTATTGTAGAGGTATGTTGTGTGCTCAATAATTAAGAGTGGATCTAATTACAATTATACAATTATGCCTTGTAATTGTTACACTCAATAGAAGTTTTGTAATACAAATTATTGTTTGACAACTTCATTTTACTTTCTTTGGGTATGATCCCATGCTGCCCACTTTTTTGAGGGTTTAGTTGAATGCTTTTTTCTTCACCATAATAAATGGTCAATTTACTTAACAATTAAATTAGTAATCCATGAATAAGGAAATGGGAAATGAATAAATTGGTCATCCTCCCCTTAGGCTTTTCTTCCCTTGAACTATAGATCAAAAAACTTGAAATCATGTTTAATGGAAAGTATTAGTATACATGATATGATTATTCTTTAAAGGGTACTAGCTCAATGGAAGAGAACCTACTTTACAAGTAGAAGGATGGTGTTTCGATTCCATCATGCCCTAATATGACTAAATTAATCACTAAATATATGACTAAATCAACAACTAAATTTGTAACTAAATCATTTAGTAGTAAATTTAGTCGCGTTATAAATGACTACAAATTAACTACTAATAGTCACGTGACTAAATCTACAACTAAATAATTTAGTAGTAAATTTAGTCGTGTTATAAATGACTGCAAATTAACTACTAATAGTCACGTGACTAATTTTAGTCATTTATATACAATTTTTAGTAGTTTTTTTGGTCACATATTGTTGTTTTTATACTAGTGTCAGAATGGGAAAAGGCGAACATAACTTGAGCTTTGATAGCATGGGTGTCTTTCCTTTATCCACACTAGATGTGGATGTAGGAATAAAGGTCACCACTGGGGGTTGTGTGGCATTAGGTGGACAAGGAGGCTTCCAATGGGGAGCACACTTGCCTTTATCCCCGAACGAAGAAGGGGTCGAGGATGAAGCACACTGAGCCTCATGAGAGGGATGAGCGGCAAAAGGTGCTACAAGTTTTAGATTAAATTCCCTAGATTTATACTTCTGGTACACGGGGAATGTCGATCACATCTTGCTAGGGACGTAGAAGCCCTATCAGAGTAGGCCAAAAATGGTCAAGGGAGAAGCCCCCACAGGTCACCAAAGGATGATATCTAGTGTCCTGAATAGTATGAATGATCTCTTCATGAGGAAAGTTCAAGAATTTATGAATAAGAAAGGGGATGGCTCCCATAGAGGTTAACTAGGGAATACCTAGTTTGACCCTGAAGAGGTTCGATTTGGGAATCAAAATGAATGTCGAGAAAACTGCCTTGTGTCCTACCTAGAATTTCAAAGTTGTGGACCCCAAAGGAGGAAGAGATAGTCCATCATCTATTCTAATGGTGGAAGGAAACTTGTCATAATTTCCCTAATTAATCCATTCATAAAGAGGACCTCCTCAGTGATTACATCAACCTGACAAGTAGGGTCAACCAATACACCTCTGATAGAGACATCATTGATCGATGTTGGGACATAGAGGGGAGAAGGCTCTCTATTGTATGAATGATCCAGAGGGGTGAATGCGATAGTCATATAAGGCATCCTCTAGGCAGGTGGCAAAATTAGAGTGATGGCCACTATCTCTATGGCAGGACTCTCACTCAGATAGAATTGGATATAGAGGTTTCTATTTCACGTCGATTTCACCAAATGTGGAGAAGGAAAAAGTACACCAACTTCAAGACTGATCAAATTCCTAAAGGATGCACCTTCCCTTATTCCACCTCACTTGTATGAGCTCGTAGAGATAGGGGATAAAATAAATAAATGTTGAAGATGGGTTTAAATTGATCAAGGTATTGAGATGTAAATGATTAAGTGTTTACTATGAAGAAAATGTAAATAACTTGAAGATACTAAAAGATAAAAATATTTTAATTATCAAAGATAAAAAGAACTAACTATGAAGAACAAAAACCAAGCTCTATAAGCTCACTACCTCAGATGCACGTGTGGGTACAAGATGTATGTGCGGTGCACATTAGTCCTGCAAAAGAAGAGTACAAAGGTTGATGATGGAAAGCTAAAAGATAAATCCAAACAATGGAGTATATCTAAGCTAAATGACAACAAATTAAAGATGGAAACTAGATGAAAAGGAATGTGATTATACTACTAAAAAACAAGAGGATGAATAAGTACTCTTATGATCTTACCATGAAGATAATGAAATATCTATCCAAGCGCTCATATGTCCATGAACCTACACACACAAACAATGAAGGAAAATGTTGGGTGGATATATGGAGACCTTCCTCGGTCAAGTCCGTACTTTGGTGTTTCCACCTCCACAATAGCCAAATAGACACAATGATAGGTGATAGATAACCATATGAAAGAGATAAAAATAATATATGAATGCTTAAAAGAATTCAAGAGCTTGTGATATGCTTCAAGAATACAAATAATGCAAGGTGTAGAGACTCCCCTCAATGAGTTGGAAGCCAAGTGAGGAGGGTAGTGGAGCCAATGTATTTCCAATACAATCAAAGACACAAGAGGAGAGAGTAATTTTCAATAATGAGAGGTTTTTGTAGAAAAACGAGTGCTTGCAAAGAGAATGAAACAAAAGAAGCCCAAATGAAGTCTAAAAAATTGGTATATATGTCTGCACGATCGAAACCCACGTTAGTAAGCAATGGAAAATGAATGTTATAATTCTAGGGTGGGTAGTTTGTAATGCTCCAATAGTAACCTACACGTCTGCAAATTCGTGGAATAGTGCACACCGTGTGGAAATATTTGTGGTGTGTGTACGTCCTGTGTTGTCTAGGTTGTGTGGGCAAGATTCAAAGTGGTTGGTGAAGAAGCATGGTGAATGGGCGCAGGAAGATGATGTGGATTTCTTTGAGTCTTATACTAAGTTAGGGGTAATGATTAATGGTAATTTACATTAGGGTGAAAATTTGTACCATTACACCATGCTAACAAATGGATTATCATTAAATGGAGATGGAGAAGACAATGATGACAAGATGTAGTTTACAGAATATAGTGGAAAGGATCAGTGTAAATATAAAGTTCACTATTTTTCATCTGCTAAATTTGTCTTTTTTATTTCTCTCATTAACCTAGATGACCCCACTATCTATGTGATCTTGGATGAAATGTCAAAGATGGATAGATTATTTAGAGTCATGACTGAGAACATGATGAAATTAGCAAAAATTCCAACCATCATACCAACAAGGAAATGACCGATTATATGGAAGAGGTCAAATCTTAGGGAGGGTCACCAAGTTATCTTTTAGCAACCTTTGTAGGATTCTCACATAGGAATTAGTAAAATTGGTCAAGACCTGATTCCATTAAGGCTCCATAGATAAGTAAGTTATTTTCATGGTTTGAGGGAGTGTGATCACACTAGCCACAAATTTATTTTTCAGGCCCAAAGAGATGCAGCCCCATAGGCATTCAAAGAAGATTACCCAAACTGAGCCATGGTGGGTTGATCATTTGAAAAAGCACTACAAAGATAGGTAAATTTCGTGTGTCATTTTGAGAAAATTTTCCCCCTTAATGTTGGCTGCAAGTTTCCAATGAACATCCTATGAAGGTTACCATCAGGTAGGGCACAAGGAACTTTCATGGATATGGACTAGTACCTTGAGATGAAGTTGGTCACCTTCTCATTTATATTTTTATTATAATTAACAAGGTTAAAAATAGTGACCTTTTTACCAATTTTCACTTGGAACTATACGAGAAAAATATATATCAATTGATCAGCTATTTGAATAGAGTAATCAAGAACAAAGTTGTACCATTTGAGAAAAAACATAATCCAGGTTCTGATAATCAATGCACTAAGTAAGAAAGTAATTGATTTAGAGATGAGGATCTCCATCAATATTATAGTTTTCAAACTCCAGTGACTCTACATCCTATAGTAGTAGAGTGTTGAGGACTTCCACAGAGAGCATACTACAATTATAATATGACGAAAGAGAGTTGTGATCACTTGTAGTAGAAATATTGGCAAGCTGTTGTTGAAATTGACCCATATTTTCCAATATGATAATGAGAACAATATTATGAGGTGGATTACCCTATCCACCTTGAGTAGCAGAGTGCCCACTAGTATGAACCCTAGGACTAGTACCAACAACATGAATAGTTACTTAGTGCTTGCAACATAGCCACCATTGATGCTAGCTCTAATGCCAGGGGGAAGTATGTTATAACCTAATATAACCTTTCCCATAATGATGTTGGAAATGAAACCAATGGTTAGGGGATCAATATTAGGAGTTAGCTCTACCCTGTACACAAACGCCCTAGGCATAGTGACATTGATATGTGAACTAGTGACATTAGAGTAAGTGTCCTTGGGTTAGGTGGAGTGAGAGATACATGGGTAGCTGAAATTTGACCTAATGTCATTAACACTTCAAGGTTTTTCTTTTCTAAAATTGACATTTATCTCAGGATATGAATGGAAGATCTAGCTTCAGAGAAATTTTTCTCCTGGTTGATAAATCCATCTAAATATCTCAAGTTCTCCTTGAGAGGCTAAATATGATCAAATTGAATAATAAAGGCATATTTGTGGTCTACTGTAGTAGGAGAATTAGGAGAGTTTTTCAAAGTGGAGTTTTTAGAACCACGTCTAGGAGAATTATCTATTCCCAATATTACTATATAGGATCCATAGGGATCATTAGAATTAACATTCCCTATAAACATTGGGCTCAATATAGTTGGACTCTACAGATCTGAAGGATCTCCTTACAATAATTTTAAAGTAATCTGAGTCATGAATCCAAGAGAAGTGACTTACAACATTCAAATAATCACTTTGAAGAGAACCAGAGCTAAGCTCGCATTCACGTCGCTTTCACCAAAATGTCAAATTGATGAAATCCCAAGGAGTGAATTGGCCCTTGCATGACCTCACTAAACTAGAACTCTGGTGAGCTAGGGTGATCAATTAATTAAAGGAAATTAAGAGTAGTTGTAAATGCAAAATAAATAGAAAACAAAAATAACTGTACGATTCTAAGTGATAAAAATATTTAGTCTAGTGGAGAAGAAAGAAAAAATAGTCAAGACCAACTGGGAGGCATTTTTAGCTCTCTATCCAAGATGCTTACACAAGTCTAGGACTACAACATGGATTCAAGACACTAGTGTGGTAAACCTAGGATAGTTACAAATAACAAAGTACTAAGAAACTAAACATAAACTATTATTATAAGCACAAGAGAGCACTATATATAGATATATATATATATATATATATATATATATATATATATATATATATATATAGAGAGAGAGAGAGAGAGAGTACAACCCTTCTAACAAAGCACTTGATACACAACTTTGATCCACTCCACAAACCTACACACATAGAAAAAAGATAAAAGGTTGGGGTTGCTGGTTTAGGGTCTTGTCAAAGTCAAAGCCCTATTTTGGAGTTTCCATCTCCATGGACAACCAACATAGGTAGATATGATAATTTGATAAATGATAAATGATAATCGATAGAAATAGAAATAGAAAATTCTCAAGAAATTATAATATGCTAATGAAACAAGGGGGAGTGAGTGCGAGGTAACTCCCCTCTGAATCCAATAAGTTAAAGCTTGGTGGATTGAAGGTGAGAACAAGTTGGTAAGTGACAGAGACTACTTGAGAAATGTGAGATGATCAACACATTGTAAAGTTGTTCGACAATGGATAAAATTTATAGAGAGTGTGCCAAGAATCAAGAGAGTAACCAAGACCCAAGAGAATTCCAAAAATATCCAAGAGAGGAAAAAATGAAGCCAAAAAATTATTTTAAATATTGGATAGTGGATTCTTGATGTTGATCAATGATACAAGGAGGTAAACTACACAACTAGAAGCATCAATTGTAATGTCTCACCGATCACTTGTAGGTTTGTAGATTTTGTAGGATGAGTGTGCACTATGTGCATGTCTTTCTAGCGTGCACACATCCTTAGCCAAATAGGGAATGTGGTAAGGAATCCATACAAGGGGTATGACAATGTAGAAAGGGGTGATATGAAGGATTAGGTGAAATTTTGATTTTTGGCTAAAGAAAAGTTATTATGTAATGAAGAATTGCATGGGATGTAATTTTGGACATTATAGATTTGTAGATATACTCTAAGTCAACATTGTAATATCAACTTCCTTTTGTGAAGCAATGACAACCTAATTTACAATAGGACTCGGGGATGGAGTACTAACATGTGTTTACTCCCCAAAAAAGGTGCTAAAACATGTTAGTACTACATGTTATATAGATAATTACAATGTGCAACAAGAAATAGAGGAATTATCAATGGTGATACCATAGGGAATACTCATCTAGTGACTAATATTCCCTCACCTAATATCTACCACCATACTGTAGAAAATATTATATTCTGATAATTATTTTGATATCAATTACTAACTTATATATTTATCTCAAATATATTAGAACAACTTCTCCTAACTCATTTATTAGAAAATGTCCATGTCTAAACCTCTAAGATAAGGAAATCAAATTGTACATTATAAAATAATTGTTTCATACGAATTCACCTAAATTGCATAATCAAGACATCCTTAGAAACCTACACTAGTACAAAAATAACAATATGTGACTAAATAAACTACTAAAAATTGCACATAAATGACTAAACTTAGTCAGTAGTTTATTTGGAGTCATTTATAACGTGACCGAATTTGTGTTAAAGTATTGTTCGTTCATGTTTAATAAACGACGAGACAATCATAATATATATATATATATATATATATATATATAATATAATAATTGAATTTATATTAAATTAAAGATATAATATATATTAATATGGTCATGAGTGAAACCACACACACACACACACACATATAAAATAAGTAAAGTAATGATATATTATTGAATCAGCTTAATCGACTTAATAGTCGAATACGATTATCGGCATGCATTAGTATTGTGACTGTTATATACGAACAGTCACGATAGTATCGTGACTGTTAGTATATGACAGTCACGATAGTATCGTGACTGTTAGTATATGACAGTCACGATAGTATCGTGACTGCCCGATAATATTAAAACGACCTTTCATTATATGCATTGGCTATGCAGTTTATAATATGCGGATTACTGTATGTGTAATAACGATAATCATACACTATACAATATGTTAGTATGAACAATCATGACTCATCAATATGATGAGTCGTGTCTTTTCATATTTACATCTTTTGGATTCAATATATATAGTCATTGTTTTTGTAGAATCAATCAATAAACAAGGCAATTGTATTCTACTACAACAATTTAGTTTTATCTTCTAATCATAACTCCTTAACATGGTATCAGAGAAACAAGGTTATTAAAAGGAGATAAAAATATAGAACCCTACAAAATCTATAGTTGGGCATATTTTAAAACCACGTAATTCTTGAGCATAATTCTTTAGAGATGGCTCAATGCATGAGAATGGAAGATAGATTAGAAGGTCCTTCAAATTTTATATCTTGGAGAACCCAACTTACCTCTCTTCTTATGGAACTCGAATTAGAGGAGTACATAGAGAAAGATATTAAAATTCCCGAAAATGAGACAGAGAAGACCACTTGGAAGAGAAGGAACAATAAAGCCAGAAAACTGATAATTGACTCAATAAAAGACTCCATTTTCCCTAGCATATCTAGAATTACCAGTGCTTTTGAAATGTTTAAAATCATTCAAGACACATTTAAGATCAATAATGCTAGTAGAATTCTAACTCTGAAAAGTCAACTTCTAAATATGAAAATGAACAAAGGAGCAACTATTACTTCATACTTTCTGAGAATCTCCAAAATAAGAGATCAACTCCTTTACATTGGAAATCATGTAGAAGACTTTGAACTCACCCTAATTGCTCTCAAAGGTTTACCCACCTCATGGGAAACCTTCATTCAATGTATAAGCACTAGACCACCATTACCTAAATTCGAGCAGCAAAAGAATGATTGTACTTAAGAGGAATCTAGACTGAATTCAAGAGGAATGGGATCCAGTAATGAGAATGAAATACAAGCTCTTCACGTTAACACTTTTAGCAACAAACAAACATCTCAGAAAAGGAAGAGAAAATTCAAACAGTCAAATAATGGAAAACAATTC
>MU223188.1:650384-660644 GCA_018584345.1 Thuja plicata
GAAATACATTTCTGACATTCTGAACAGATTTGGTATGACAGATTGTAAACCATTAGCTACTCCCATGGAGACAAACCTTCACAAGTTAAAAGATGAAGCAGAAAATTCAGAACCTGCAGACCCTACATTGTACAGACAAATAGTTGGATCTCTCATGTATCTAGTAAACACACATCCTGATATTTGCTATGCCACCAATGTACTTTAAGTCACTTCACATGTGAACCTAAGCAGATACATCTAATGGCAGTCAAACACATCTTGAGATATCTAAAAGGGACAAGTGAACTTGGGCTAAAATATGATAAGACTGAAATCCAACTTCAAGGTTATTCAGACTCAGATTGGGTAGGAAGTTCCACAGATCGTAAGAGTACCACAGGAGTTTGCTTCAGCTTAGGTTTTGCAGTAATTTCTTGGTTTAGTCAGAAACAATCTGCAGTTGCTCAGAGTTCAACAGAGGCATAGTACATGGCTGCATCCATGGGAGCTCGAGAAGTAGTATGGTTAAGAAAATTGCTTTTTGACCTATTTGGTACACCTTTAGTACCCACTATTATTCATTGTGATAATCAGAGTTGTATTAAGCTCTCTGTAAATCCCGTTTTTCACAATCAGTCAAAACACATAGAGATCCCATATCACTATGTAAGAGATATCGTAGACAGGAAGATCTAATTGATCTACATCAGTACTGAAGAACAAAATGCAGATATCTTTACTAAACCTCTTGCAAAAGTAAAGATAGATTTCTTCAGAAAGAAAATTGGTTTGATCAAAATATGAATATTAATGTACATTTTTTCATGAATAAAATATTGAAATATTTCAAATTGTGAAGATGACGATCTTTTGTGTATGTGTAGGTTACTATGTGAAGGTGACGATCTTGACAATAGTAATCAGGCCTCAAGATCGACTCCCGTAAGGGTTTGTCTCGGATAGGACCGAACATCTTGTTGCTTATGTTATTACTGGTTGAGTGATAATTGGTTAGGATCAACTCCCGAAAGGGTTTGTCCCGGATAGGGCTGGACATCTTAACACTTATATTATTACTGTGTAATGACTCATCTGGATTGGGCCAGATATCATGATATGAAAAGTTCTACAAATTATATTAAACTCTCTCTCAAGAGGGAGTGTTAAAGTATTGTTCGTTTATGTTTAATAAACGACAAGACAATCATAACATATATATATATATATATATATATATAATTGAATATATATTAAATTAAAGATATAATATATATTTATATGGTCATGAGTGAAACCACACACACACACACACATATATATAATATAATATAAAATAAATATTTGTAATGATATATTATTGAATCAGCTTAATCGACTTAATAGTTGAATACAATTATCGGCATGCATTAGTATTGTGACTGTTATATACGAACAGTCACGATACTATCATGACTGTTAGTATATGACAGTCACGATAGTATCGTGACTGCCCAATAATATTAAAATCACCTTTCATTATATGCGTTGGCTATGCAGTTTATAATATGCGGATTACTATATGTGTAATAACGATAATCATACACGATACAATATGTTAGTATGAACAGTCATGACTCATCAATATGATGAGTCATGTCTTTTCATATTTACATCTTTTGGATTCAATATATATAGTCATTGTTTTTGTAGAATCAATCAATAAACAAGGTAATTGTATTCTACTACAACAATTTAGTTTTATCTTTTGATCATAATTCCTTAACAATTTGTGACTAAACTATTTGTCATTTATTTGGTCATTGATTTAGTCATTGATTTGGTCATTTATTTAGTCATATTAGTGATTTATTTAGTCATATATTTAGCCATATATTTAGTCATATTAAGGCACGATGGAATCAAACCACCATCCTCATTGTAAAGCAGGTGCTCTTCCATTGAGCTAGTACCCTTTAAAGAATACTCATCATAACCTACACAACCTACATAATTGAATCCTAATAGCAATATCACAACCTACACAATTGAATCATGATAGCAATATCAAAATTTGACTTGATCTAGAAAATATTTCCTACTTATCAAAATGTTGTCAGGGAAACAATAGAACATCTAGAATGGTATCTAACTGGGTACTAGCCTTTCTATTGATTTTATATAACCAAGTTAATATGGCATGCTTAGTGATAAGAAGAACACAGAAGTTGCTTCCAATATCCAGAAACCATAGATGATGGAATTATTGATCAGAAATTTAGAGTAGTTAAAAAATCAGCAAGAATAGCAAATTTACTCTTCATGAGAGTGAATAAATTCTTAGAACAATCATTGATTCCACAGAACAAAAACTACTTCATCAATCTCGATTTTGAACCTCGTAAATCAGTCTTTGTATCACATTGAACTCTCCTCCATATCACATAGAACAATTAGTGGTTTGATGGGACAACCATTACATTTTTCCTAACATACTTTCATGAGAGTGAATGTTCTTGAAGGAAACTACAAATACACCAAAATATCTATAAAACATTCAAGGATTCCCACAAAGCAGACAATATCCTATGAAAAATAGCAGATATCTATCAAATAATGAATGGAATAATAGTAGAGAACTTCGATCCAATAGTGTACTTGGGTTTTTCTCAGAACCCTACCTCTTCTTGAAAATGAATTGTTATCTTCTGCTTGCTACTATATAGTGATACCTATATAATATTATCCGTTGCTTGCTTGCTCAGATACCTATGCTTGCATATTTTTATGATGTTTTCATATATGTTTAGCAAGGTTCAGCTTCAAACCTAATGAAAATAAAGCACAAGATAATGATCACACATGCCATATGCTACTATTAAATGGTTGTTAAGTAAAACAATAAGAAATTTTTACTCCTGCATATTGTCTCAAAGCATCACACCAACCTCGCATACTTTTAACAATTATCAACATCACTTAAGGAGGACCCAAAATAAAAATAGAAGTAACATTTTTGGGGGGATATGCTAATGATATTCAATTGTTTACCATGTTAATAAAGTTCTTAATCATATGGGGGATGACCCCACAACGTGATGGTGGTCACGAGCCCTGTTGATAGGGTGGTCCCAGGTTCGATTCCCCACCCCAATAATATCCACAGAGTGTTCTGTGGTGTTAATACCTAGATAATTGTGTTCGACGAAGGTGTTACAACATGAGGCAAATTTAGTAAGGTGTTTATGCCTAAGTACTAGTATTGTAATCACGTGGATGAGAACCCCCAACTGTGTTCTCACTGGTTCAAAGCTCCAGTCAAAAGTGATTACCGATAAAAAAAAAAGTTCTTAATCATATGCACTATTATTAAGAAATTATTAAGTGTATGTACAAATAAATCACATTTAAATGTAAATGCCATAGTTATCATTTATCTATGTTATATATAGTTATATAATTCCATATTTTGTTTCTGCACTTGATGAGCTAAGTGTATGATGTTTGTTTATTTAACTTTTGACAACGCTAGCATAACCTATCAATAATACAATAGGATGTCTGAAAGCATCACACCAACCTTCCATAATTTTAACAATTATCCACATCACTTAAGGACTCAGGATAAAAATAGAAGTAGTAATTTTTTGGGGATACGCTAATGATATTCAACTATTTACCATGTTAAGCAAATTCTTAATTATATGCACTATTATTAAGATATTACCAAGTGTATTTACAAATAACTTACATTTAAATGCAAATGCCATAGTTATCATTTATCTACAGACGTGTGAAATGAACACCTTAAGTGTGTAAATGAAATCTTATTGTCTATACACATTTATAGAAGGTACTTAAAATTGTTGAGCCTTTTCTTTTGAAATATCAGTATAGCAATTAAAACAAGAATGTTGTAATGATGATCAAGGAAAATCTATCAATAGCCTAAATGAAACATAGCCAAAAGTTGAATTTCATTTATAAATTTTCCACTCAAACAATAGGCAATACATAGTTTCATTAAATTGGTAAAAATGTCTCAAATAAAATAATTTGTCATGTTAGCAAGCGCAACAAACTGTTGAAAATAATCTATAAACTGGGTTATGCAAAAATATAAAGAAAAAGTACCTGTTCATTTTTCTTTTTGATCTGATGCTTGCTATATAAACCAAATACTGCTCATATATAAAGAAGCTACAAGGAAGAGTATTGGACCTATCCTTGGATTTCTCACATAATCCGATAATCTAGTTCCAAAGCCTTTAATCCTTTCTTGCATCTTTTTCCTTGTGTTGTACAGAAGTCTTTAGGAGATCCCAAACCAGGCTGGCTTAGATTCCTCAGGAATAAGATCTTATTCTCTGTAGTTAAACAATACCAATTACTAATTACTGTTTGTTTAATGAGAAGAAAATAATATGATACCAATAATTTTCTTTTAATTTAAAGCAGTTGAACCATTAGAAATTTCAAAAAGAATCACCGCATTAGAACTTTGAACCATTTGAATCCTTTTTTGAACAGAATCGCCCCATTTTCTTTGAGTTTCAAGCTTTTCTTCATCATTTTTGTTCTAAGCCTTCACACTAATTGTTGCACATGAATTCTGATGAAATACCCCACAACAATAAAGGGAAATGTGATAAACTGATTCAGATTTGTTTTTGACATCTCTTAAGTGCGCAAGTGTTGCTAAAGTGTTTAGTGTTGGTAAGGATGACCCTTGCTATTAAATGTGATTAACTGATTTAGATTTGTTTTTGACATTGAGGCCATTGTGGTAAATTCTTCAAGTGTGCAGGTGTAGCTGAAGTGTGAAGAGCATCAAATCCCTTTGAAATGAGAGCATTGTTTTCAATACCATGGATAATAAGACCACTGAAAAGTTAATTGCTTGTCAATCTTACGAATTTAGATTTGGTTGGAAAATTTATTGGTACTTGGGCTTCCCCTTAAGCATTGGAGAACTGAGTGAATAGAGTGGAGATATTCAAAGTGTTATAATTTCATTGTGTGCGGAAGGGCTTTTGAAGCTACCTTCTCTTCCAAGGAGATGGTCTGATATTTTGGAGAGGCCCTTGCTTCTTGGAACCTTATGAGTTGTGTTTGAATAACTGATAACACCTTCAAGGGTGATAGTCTGGACAAGATTTCCCTTTCTTTTGTTGCATTTGTGGCATGAAGATGTCATAAAGGAAATAGAACATTCTATTTGGACATACTATATACATATCCAAGCCCACAGAAAATAACTACACAATAGTCCAACTCTAAATGGATGTGGACCTTCTCAAAGGGCTTCACAAGGTCATTAACCTAAAAACAAATGAGTTGGTATTTACCTCAAAGTTTGACTAGGAGAAAATAATTTTAAATGCAATCTTTGTAATGAACATGAGGATTTCCTAAGAAATTGCCACAAAATGCCCAAGAGAGAACCAAAAGCAAGAAGGTCAAAATGAAGGATTTTGACGGATCGGTGGGAGTAATAGGCACAATGTCAAATCTGGTCCTTTTGTCAAAACTTGGTCTTCCAATCCCTTAGTCTCCAACCCAAGAAGAAGTTCCTGTGGAAAAAGAAGCAGCTAACAAGACGAGTCACCAACAAGGAGGATTTACCTAAAGGGGGACCTGGAAAAGACCAGGGTGACCAAATACTGTCTTTCCATTCTAAAGAAAGACAAATATATGTCCCAGTTGATTAAAAAGAGATGGAAGAGGAAGATATTACAGCTTACCTATCACCACTCAAAAAGCTGAAGGAAAAAGAATGAAACAAGTTAAATATATAAAGGAATTCAAGAACATTGCAATAGGAAAACAAGACACTAGATTCAACTGTAAAAGACAAACTAGGTAAGCAATGACAATAAAAAGTAGAGATAGGTGAGCCAAAGATAGAGTTTCGATTAGGATGTTAATTACAAACAAACAAGTTCTCTGTACAGTGAAAAATAAATAAGCATTTGAGGACTGAAAGTGAGAATATTAGTGGTGCAGCTGATCCCATTGGCATTGACACTATTTCTGAATCAACTAATGGCTTTGATGATGACAAAGAAGAAGAAGAAGAAGAAGAAGAAGAAGAAGATAATCCATTAGATGATTGAAACTTAGTATAAAGTTCCAATTGTTGGAAGTAAAAACAATGATGCTTGAACTCAATATTAGTATTTTAATATTTTGATGTTGATATGATGCTATGATTACAAGTTTATGGTGTTTTTGTTATTTTTATTATCCTATGTGACATTCTAATCTTAATTCATGCTTCTAGGCTGCATATATGTATATATATAATTTTTACATGTTTTTGTACTAATGAACCCAAACCCCATTTACGAACAACTTAATAAAAATACAAATACATGACATAATCATGACATAATCACTCCTATCATGGTGGCCTTCTCCTGCTTAATAACAATGTACATATCTAAATACAGAAGAAACAATGAAGGATACACCCGTAACATAATTCCCCCATGGAGATTCTTGCACTGGTGTAATTTCCAAGTAGGCTAAAAAAGAATTCTATCCCTGTTATTTCTAGAAACTAACAAATTCCTTCACCTCTTATTGTAATGATTATCTGGTTTGGAAATATCTTTGATGGAAATTGCATCGGGAAAACTTGTGAAGGGCCTTGATTTTCCTACGAAGAACATTGAAATACTACTATACGTCATACAAAGAAAAACTCTCCTTTGTCAAAATTTGGGAAAAAAAATCATTGGAACAAGTCCCATAACATATGTTTTAACATCACATAAAAAGCATCTATTTTAATATTAGAACAGTGCTACTAATTCCTTATCACAATTGCCGTTGCGTATTTATGGGCTTTAAATTGAAGTCTTGCACTCTGCCTCGACCAAACCTACCAGTGTATCGTGGTATCTCCATCACAGGTTAAGCATTTAGTCTTGTACCCAAAAAAGAAGAAGTTGCGCACCCTATTTTGCTAACAATGACAAGTTCCAAGTTCCAGATAGGACTACATCCATCTTCCTCTTCCACACACGCAGCCCTAATGTTCTCTTGACTACAAATAAATATGAAACTCATTCCATCCATAAATTGCAATTTATTAAACGACAACTTATCCTTCTTTTCATAATGTTCTGCGAAGACAACCATTTCGTTATTGATTTCAAACATAGATCTTAGATACTTAACAACCAAAAGACCAATCACCCACAAGGGGCTATCCAACTTTAAAAACTTTCTTTTTGGCAAACAAAAGCATAATTGTCACATAAACAAGATTTTGGGCACTCTCAAAAGGAAGACACCCAATCCTAAGAGAAGATTGTACCACTCTATTCTTCAACCTGAGTAAAATAATACTTTTGCGAGATTTTTATTAATATTTGAGTAAAATGTTGTCAATAATAGCATAATATGATGGTTAATTTTGTAGTTTTTGCCACTAAAGCTTGTCACCAAAGATCAAATCACTATAGGAGTGTTATTGCAGAGTGTTCATTTTGGAGATAGTTGCTTTTACCTTTAAAAAATATTTGTGCAAAATCTTGTATATACGACAGTTAATTTATGACATGGTTCTTGCCACCAAAGAGAAAACCTCTATTGTGGAGTGTTCGACTGTTATTGTTGAGAGACCAACCCCCTACTGAAGTGTTATTGTTGAATGTACATGTTGTAGATGAGGTGCGTTTACCAAAAAAAAAAAAAAAAAACATTTGGGTAAAATCTTATGCATATAAAAGCTAAAATGATTTATTGAGTATTTTTTTACTGTTGCTACAATATGTTCAAAGTCATTGTATGCTGCTCTGAGTAGTTTGTAATCTTCTGACAGTCTACTTGACTGTATTTTTGTAAATTTTTATTGCATTATTTCAATATAAAAAAATGATTTAATTGATTCAAAAGACAACATGCATCTCTTTCCAGTCTCATATGCATACATTTCTATCTATCATAGATCACCCAAATCAATGCAAATCTGTACTCCAAGAATTAAATTTACTAGCATATACTAATAGATCTAAATGCATAAAAAACAATAAAGTGGGAAGAATTGGTGAAATTGAATAGATAGGCATGTTTGTGCAATATTTTATATGCAATGTAATCTTAAAAAATGCCAGTGAGCACCCTAGCATGCAAATAGAAGGTCCCTAGCTCTAAGTCAATGGCAATGTAGCAGAAAGAGAAAGAGACCCGCTTCCCTGAACAAATGATTATGACCTGAACTCCGTATTGGAACTTAATATCAGAGCATCCAAACACTTAAATGCAAGGCCCTAGGTAAGGAAAATAACAATTGACCCAGCTCGGTACCAAATACATAGTTTCAGGGAATTTGAATGATTAAGCTCTTATAGTATATAAATCAAATCTCCACTTTCCGAAACCATTAACACACCTCGAACCACCCATGTGATCCTAAGGGCCCGTTTGGTAGCTGGAATATGCCTGGAATTGGCATTATCTAATTCCTGATTTTGTTTCTTCCATGTTTGTGTCCATCCAAAAAAATTGGAATTAGAATTTTGAAATTCCAATTTTGCCCAAAATGGGTATATGCATCTTCTACCCAAATAGGTGGAAATGGAATTTTGAATTCCAATTCCAATTTTATAAAACCAAAATTAAATTTGTGGTCGGGTCCGTGAGGAAGAGGAAAAGAAGGGAATCAGGTATCTTTGGTATTATTGCTCCTCCCGCCGGTCTCGCTGAATCGCCCTCATGCCGGAGGTTACTTCTGCTTTGCAAGCATCTTCTATAGCATGGTTTTTTGGTCGCCCACCCGCCGGAGGTTACTTTTGCTCTGCAAGGTTCTTCTGTAGCACGGTTTTTTGGATTCTGTGGAGGGTGAGATTTACTCAGACAACATTTTTTATTCCCAATATTCAAGGTATTTTATTATTATTACATCTTCTGCAACTTTTTCCATGGTTCAAGCTCAATGTGTTATTTTTGTTGTTTTTTTTTTACCTTACTATGCGCCATTTGATGGCACTAAATGTTTGCTTGCATTTTGCCTGTGGTTTTTGTATGTTACTTTTCTAGATTCTAACCATAAATTTCCTAAAAGGGTTCAACCTCAACGGTTCAAATGCTGCAAATTTTCCCATGGTTCAAGCTCAATGTGTTGTTTTTAGACCTTACTGCGGATATGCACCATTGGATTGAAGTTTTGAAAGAACTTTCACCAAATCTGTAAAACCACATTTTGTTGAGGGCATCTATGATATAGTTCGCTTGCCTCATTTGTGCTTCTATGCCATTTTGCATTTATGAAATAAAAAGCCCCTTTGCATGGTTCCCTATTTTGTTCAAAATCTTCATTTTGCATTTAAGAAGATTTCATTCGAATGCACTTCATTGATCAAATATTTGAGGAATTTTTTTCAAAATTTATTGTGTACACATTATGCAATTATTATATCCATATCTTGTTGAGACATTATATCAAACATTTAATATGCTTAATCTTTCTTCCACATTTGCACACTTTTCTCCTAGGGCTTTCATCTCTATTTTCACTTTTGTCAACAATTATGTTCGCATCCATAATTATTCCATCAAATTTACATGAAAAGATTAAAGAAGAAAGTATCTCTGATCAGTAAATACCATACTATTTGATCATATTGTCCAAGGGTGATACCATAATAGTGGGTTACACTTTTTTGCCTAAACGGACATTGAAGTCTACATTTTGAGAAAAACGTTCACATTCGGATGCATATTGTTGTTAAACTATTTGAAATCGGAAGATGAAGTAAACTAGAGTCTTTTAGGATTTTTTGTCTAGATTCTAAATATTTTTTTTTAATTTTTTTTTGAATTGATTTTAATGGTTTTTTTTTTCTCCCACTAAAACTTCTATGTTGCTGAAAACTTCATTTTCAAAAAGGTACAATGACTTCGTACAACATAGCTTTTTTTCTAAAATAGATATCAATGCGCTTCTTTCAAATTTGGTTTTGTAACATCCATACAAAGGGCATGCAATTGGTTTGATGACATTATCATGATTATTGCATATTTTATGAATATTTGAAGTAGAGTAAACCGTAATTGTGACATACGTTGACTGCGTAGCTGATAACTTGTTGTGTATTTATCAAAATTCAATTATTATTTTTTTGATAGAAAGAAGACTCAAATCTGGAGGGCACTGTTATTTTTCAAAATTTTTTTTCTCTTTTCTACTATTTTTCATTGAACGTCAAACCTGGAAGTTTATATTGGATAAAAAACCTACATCCGATGCACGTCAAAATACATAGACCTAATTAATTCAAAATTTGTCAAATC
>MU223188.1:660940-679163 GCA_018584345.1 Thuja plicata
AAGGTAGTTTCGATCGAAACAATCAGGTACTTTCTATCGAAAGTACCCGACTAAATCCTCCCACCTCATGGATTTGTGAGGAATTTCTTCCTCCAAAAAAGTGTAACCCACTATTGTGGGATCACCCCCAAAGGATTCTAACACAATAGGAATGACGCACTGTAAAAGTGTAGGTAAGTGTCCCTACCTCAAACCTTCTTCACTACAGTAAAGTTACCTTTAATTCCACTCTAGCGAATATATAGTAAGGTTTTAGGGTAGTATCCACATTCTACGCGTTTAGAATTTGACACATCTCACCAACTCACAAAAAATATGCATCGTAAGTAGGAAATCAATTAAAGCAATAGTGCAAAGGCATCCACTGACTTGAAATGACCCTTACCATAGTCTTTAGTCTAGGTTGGCCATTGAGGATGAACCATGGCTCATAGGAGAGCTTGGGCTTGTAGAGTAACTAGGGGCCAAAGTATCACGAGGAGTTGGAGGCCTATTTGCATGTGTCCATTGATTTGACCACTAGTAGAGGATCTAGATGTGCAAACATAATCAAGGCTTAATGACCTTCTTCATTGTCACCATGTTATTACGATGATCCTCAACTAATTTAACTAGAGGCTGAATACTCCCAAAGTCCAACCTTGTTTTAAATGTCCTAGAGCCATGGGCCAAAAACAATTACACTTGGTCTAGCTTAGTATGCAATGTAGCGAAACATTCTTCCAATTCCTTGTCAACCTCCATGGGCACACACCTTTTGTTGGTGACATCTAGCTCAATCACTTTAAGATTATTCTCAAGGTCATGCCTATACCTAGGCTTGATGTGGAATAGGCTAAGGTGTAGACTATAATGCAATTTCTTATATAGAGTTGGAGCATGAAAAAAAAAAAATATTTCAAGTCATTTCCATTGATGAAGTCAACACTAATCACCATTGAGATAGCCTCTAAAATTTTATACTTGCTTATGAGACCAAAGACCTGTCAAAATTAAATTTTGGAGATGTATCTACAGAATGCCATCTCCCATTTCTTTGACTGTAGGTACACTTCCTTTCATTGTTTGTGAGGAGAAGCAATGGATGGGCATGAAGAGTCATAACCTAGAAAGGAGCCAAGATTCCCCACAACATAGAGATGATGCTCACCATATAGGAATAAAAAGATACCAACCAAAACCTTTAAGAAATAACATCAATTGCTCTGATGTTTTTTTAGAATTAAAATACGTAGTTTTTAAGTTAGTCTCATTTCCCATAATTCATGAATAGTGGGTTCACAAGAAACATTTTCTCATGAGCATGAATGGTTCACTTAGAAATCATTGCATCTAGGTGATACTTACAGGGGTGAAGCATTAGGGATTTTTAGGAACTTGCCCGTTTTAGTAAGCCTTGGTGCTTCACCCTTGGGATTGATGACCTTACAAGAAGTCTTGATGCTTCACCCTTGTGAGCTTCACCTAGATGCAGTGAGAACTGAGTGGACTATTCATGCTCAAGAGAGGTGGGTTCTTGTGAACCCCTACTTGTGAAATATGGGTCAATGAGTTTAAATCAAAAACTATGTAGTTGAATCCTAATAAAATGTTACAAAAAACATTGCCTACTTGACAAAATCAATTGCTTCCAAACCATCGTGAATTAGCTTAAGGCATGAGCTAAGAGTCTTATGGCTGCCCTGCATACAAGTCATGGGGGATTAATTGTAACCCAATGTAGTGAAAATGATAATAATGCTAGCCTTATATAGGACATAGAATAAATGTGAACCCATTGAGACATGGGCATCAATAGATGAGTTTTCAATGATTCACATGAGGGACAAGATAATAGTATTCTCTCATCCTCCCAAAGTGTGTTCAATTTTTCACCATGCCACATTCAAGGGACTTAGAAGAAACGAGCCTCTTTAAGCTTGTCAATAGCAAGGTTGGCCAAAGAGTTGTGCCATATTTTCCTCAAGTTGATAGAAACGTTGGCATTCAAAGTTGACAAAGGAATCAAGCAATCACCAAGCCTCTTATAATATGTTGTCCAATTTATATTTGAGAGCTAAGATCCTTTTAATTGAATTATTTTGTATCATTGAATCTCCTTCAATTATATTATGCAAAAATTTGATTGAGAGGCCACCAGGAAGCTTGCCATTCATTTTCTTGGATTTGGTCATTGTTCCCACCTTATGACACATGATAAATGTCATCTGCTATGTTACCCTTTTGGTATCTATTAGGATTTGGATCAATAGTCTTACAATGTTGGATGCCTTTTTGTACGAGATCAGGGTATATGTATCATGAGATTCCTATATATGGTCCCTTTATCTACCCTCGGGGATACTTTGCATATTTTCAATAGAACTACTAAAACATTCTCAATGTTGTATATAAATATATTGTTGATACAACAGGGTTGGAAAGATAAACTCTTTGATCCCTCTAGACAGATTAAAAAAGAATTGCCTTTTTATTCAAGTCAACAAATTCAAACATGCCTATATTTGGGGGTCACAATTTGTTTAGAAATTTTGGTCATTCTTGATATTGCCTAGTTTGAAGGCTAGACTGGTGCAGATGCCTTGGATACCTATATTCAACAACTTGAGTCACCCTTCTATATCAATCATGCAATGAGGAGGTGATCACAATTCTTATTTACAAATTTTCTCAATTGCCATGTCTTGGAGGGAAAGTTACCATTACTTGATATTGGAAAGAACTAGTTAGGGCTTCGAACTGATCTGTGGAAGCTCTTTGTAGTGAATTTTGATCCGTGAAGCATTGTGGCAACCAGATTATCTAATGGTAGTAGTTGTGTCGGAAGTGTGATTCAACTGTCTGGGATTTACAAGAAGCTCATTTACACCAATATGCTATTTTTAACACTGAGACTACAAGAAGGGGTCGCATGTCATTATCCTAATATAGTTGAATTTTATTACAATTAACACTATTTGATATACTTCCAAGTATGTTGCCAAAATTGAGTATACATTTTTGGAAAAGTCTACATGAAAGAAGGCAAAATTAGCTTTAAAATAAAATACAAAGATATTAGCATCGAACTAAATCTAGAAAGAAGCTTGATTACAATCCCTATCGTCAAGAGAAAAAATCATCCAATTCAACATTGTGGAAGCAACAACCTTAGAAGAAGAGTTGGTGCAAATTGTGAATGTGTCACAACATATACACAACATTGTTATGATGTGTTAGTGGAGCGTGTTTCATATCCTAAACTTTGATCATTCATTATTTCCTATTTTTCTGCTTTGTTCATTAACTTCATCACTAATTTATCATTCTTTGAATCATATTTAGACACACAAAAAATAGATTTTTACTAGTGTAACATAACCAGAATTACCATTGTAATGCAACTTATTGATTCTTACAGCTCATAGGTGCAAAATTAGCAATGCCTTATGTCGTATGTTTATAGCATAGGTAGCTTGACTTCATTTTAATCAAGGTCTTCTACTGATAAGAGATATCAAGTTATGATTTTTCTTCATTTTAATGAAGGACTTAAGTACTCGAATTATAATTTTCCCCGAAACAAAATTATTTCCACCCATGTTTCTGCATCTTCTGATTCTACAATCAGTTTTCTTTTGAAGTCAGAAAAGATGGTTTCCATAGGCAGTGGTGCCAAATGTCATAAATTATTTTTCTATGCACTTACTAATCAGAACACTTTCAAAGTGGCTTACATTTTGCTTCTTGACAATTTCTCTCATTTTTATTTTTGAATCAAACTTCAAATAAATTATCTTTTTGCCAACATAAGAATAAAGCATCCTGAATTTACTAAGAGTGATGCAAAGCCCTTAGTATCACTAATCTATTCCCCCAAAACTCTATAGAACAATTCCAAAACCCCAAACCATACCAAGGGCCTAGAAACTTCTCTTCAATCCCAACATACTCAATTTCTTGTTCCTCTCACAAGCCACCAACACACCACACTCCTATGCATAAACCAACACATTGCTTGCAGGGGTGAAGTCAAGGGTTACAACACACTTCAAGGTTATGAACATGACCATTTGAACCATGAAAACCTCTCACCCAACAATATTTAAACATGCTCTCCTTGGATGAGTCATCTTCATCATGCTCCAATGCAACCTGAAACAACAAATTAGGCTGCTCCTGCATTGTAGTTTCATATAAGGTGGTGTTGTTGCAAGGGGTTGGAACTTCCATGGGCCTAGAAAGTGGAAGCTGGTTAACATTGATCCTTGAGTTGCAGGAATCCCTATCAAAACTAGAAGTATCATTATGTTGTTCATAATATGTGCCCTCCATGCTGAGAGGCCATGTCATATTGTGTAGCTTGTATCCTTGAAAGCCTTCTGTCCACCATGTTTGTTGATTAAAGGCCTGCTGGTTGCAGTTAGGTGACTTCAAATCATTCCAATCTACATAACCAAAAGGAAAAAAAATATGGTTTAAATACATAATGTTAATAAAACTACTTCAAATCATCACTCCATAACCAAGTTTTCATAACCTAAAATCAATCCAAGTTGATGTTTAATAGAAATATTTATTCCTACTGTGATCTTTTTAGCTTTTCCAAGGACCTTACCTATTTACTGCCAAAGATTTCATGGAACTTGAGCTTGCTCGACACTGAGAATCTCACTGGTTGATCACTCAGTTCACACCCACTTACCAAACTTGTAGAAGATTCTAAGGATCTATCTCAGCTCAAAGCTCAGTACTAAGAAGGATCTATCTAGTTACCCACAACTGTGCTACTCTTCTCTGAACATAGACCATTTCAAAATATCACAAAAGAGGTCAAGAACCCAAATTTTTATCCTAAAAAAGAAAATATTGTGAGCCCCTTGTTGTTTTTGCCCTTATTTAATGGAGAATAATATACTTCCTTTTATACTCACATATACTCATAAACCTATATTTAAGGTATATTTGTGAGTATATGTCAGTAGAAAAAGAAGTATATTGAATTTGGTTTTATAAAAATGACTGAAATGGATTATATCAGCAAGCTGCCTACATCTATAATATCAACCAATAACCTATCAATATTAAAACAACGTAGGAGAGGAACATGGGCTTGGATGTGTTTGATCAACATTGTTATATGTTTAGGGCATTCTCATTGTATTGGCCAACTAGTTCTTTCATTATAGTTGGGTGTTTTCTTATGGATTTGCATTATGTTCCTCTCCTGTGTTATTTGGTGATTGGTTTGTTGGTATGTTTAGGAAATTGATGGATCTTATTGGTTATATAAAAGTTCAAGGAGAGATTGTCAAGAGGACAAGAGTCATTCCTCTTGTTGCAGTTGTTCTTGCCGCCCTTGCTGCAACCATAGAAGTGTATGAAAAATAAGGTAGTAGAAAAATGTGTAAGTGTAAAAGAGATGTAATTCCTTTTTATAAGAATTTTATAAACTCTGATGAGATGGATTACTTTGACCAAATACGCATGAGTAGACAAGCCTTCTTTCATCTAGCCAATATTTTAAGGAAAAAAGGAAGCATCGGAGACACATAAAACCTCACGTTATAAGAACAATTAGTCATGTTCCTCCATACCGTTGGCCATAATTTGAGGAATTGTAAGATTGCCCATAACTTTGGGCACTCAGGAGAGACAGTAAGCTGATACTTCCATAAGGTCTTGAGGGCTATCTTAGCACTCCATGTGGATTATTTTATACCCCCTGGTCCAAACACTCCTCTGGAAATCAGTGGGAAGAACTATTTTGATCCATACTTCAAGGTATATTTCCCAGTGGTTCAATTTTGTTTGATCGAGTTGTAATCCTATTACCGCTTGTTCATTAGATTATGAATTTTATGACTACAGGATTGTGTGGGAGCAATTGATGGATCCCATATACCAGTCATTGTCGATGTTAACATACAAGATAAATATCATGATAGAAAAGGCAACTTGTCACCGAATGTTATGGGAGTGTGTTCATTTGATTATAAGTTTCAATACATTCTTGCTCATTGGGAAAGGTCTATTGCAGATAGCTATGTTCTAGCTTCGACTCTCTCGAGATCGAATCCACTGGTAGTTCCCCCAGGTATGTAAAATATGATTATATAGTGAAGCATATGAAAAATAACACAACATTATAACAATATCCTTTATTTTATGTAAGAATATATTATTTGGTGGATGTTGGATATCCAAATGTACTGGGATTTCTCACACCTTATCGTTATAAAAATTACCATCTAAAGGAGTTTTCAAGAGAAAACCCAATAAACACACCCCAAGAGTTGTTTAACCATCGACATTCCTCACTCAGGAATGCAATAGAGCGTACATTTGGGATTTTGAAGCAACATTTTCCTATCCTAAAGCATGCAACATCTTATCAAATCATGACATAAATAAAGATTGTTTTGGCATGTTACATACTACCCAACTTCATTACGATAGAGGACAACCTTCCATCCTCGATAGAAGTTGAAGAGGAAGATGGTCGTGATTGGATATATGTCCCAATGCTTGAGACATATGGGTTGAGACAACGTGAAAGAGATGATTGAGGGAAATTTCAAAATGAAATAACAAGAAGGATGTGGGAAGACTACAGATCTCGATCTTAGTCATTTGAATAACTACTATGATAGTGTTTAAACTTTAATGTCTGATTTCATAATTTTCACGAACTGATATATCTACTTAAAAATTGATGAATTCAGTTTATATTAGTGTTGTTATCATATATTTAGTGATGTCATGTTATATTTAATGTTGCTATATTTAATGCTATCATGTTATATTTAATGTTGTTTTCCATTCTAAATAATGTTGTTATATTTAATGTTTTCATGTTATATTTAATGTTGTTATGACATATTTAGTGATGTCATGTTATACATCCTTGTTCTTTTGTTGGATATGTTACAATTATTGGAAATGAGATGAGAAAATGAGAGGGGAGGGGTGAATCAGTTACTCCAAAACAAATCCCTTGTCCCTTAGATGTCTTAAACAATATAACATTGTTACTCGGTCAATTAAGATATTCTTTTGTAACTCAGGTGAAAAAGCAATCTTTA
This sequence comes from Thuja plicata, assembly GCA_018584345.1. Classification (NCBI taxonomy): domain Eukaryota; kingdom Viridiplantae; phylum Streptophyta; class Pinopsida; order Cupressales; family Cupressaceae; genus Thuja; species Thuja plicata. The sequence continues at coordinate 668,005 of MU223188.1, forward strand.
TAATATCCAATGCAATTATACTTTAGTGATTAAGTTTAGAAACATAAAGCATGAAACAAATAACATTGTGCACAGGTGACACCAAGATTTAACATGGAAACCCAATATGGGAAAAACCACCAATGTAACTAGTTACTATTTTTTACTCTTCTGAAGTGAGCCTTGTTAAGAGCCAACCCTGTTAAAGGTTACAAGACACACTGTTAGGTGTGACCCTGTTAGAGGATTTAAATCACCCTATGAGGAGTGGCCTTGTTAGAGGTATTCAACACTTCAACATAGAAATGCTACCTTGTAAGAGGATTTACAAAAAGACTTTTAAGTCTACTTTGTTAAGATATTTGAGATCACTACTACAATTGTTAGAAGGTAACAATGAATTGACCTATATGTGTAAGCAAATGTTTTTGCTAATTTAGATCTTTGTTCTAGTTATAACTGGATCCTTGCTAATCGAATATTCTATTGTAGCTCTGAGTGTTCTGTACTCAATCAAAATCCCATCTGATTTCGCCTTCACTCTTCATATCACATAATTTCACACTTGCACTCTTCTTCTTGGTTTTTTTGCGCACTTATTTAATCCAAACTTGACCTTACATGTATATGATAGGCCCTGCCAAGTCGGTTTGAATACACTTCTAAATAAATAATAAATCATAATTCAGTCAGCCTCATGTAACCAATTAAATATAAAATGTAAACCACGGTTAGACGGCTGACACTGAATATTCAACTCGGTTAACACTATGTTTCTTTAATGCCCAACCATGACTGAAATGCTCGAGTGACTCGGTCAACACTAAACTGTTGAAGACAATTATTCAATTGTGTATTGTCATTGATGTTACACATGTATTTTCACTTATTTAGTGATGTTACACATATGTCTACGTTCAAACCGAGCACAGTTGGTGAACAAAATGAGTTATTCAGTGTTGATCGAGTAACTCGGGCATTTCAGTCTTGGTCGGGCATTCAATGGCAGCTGACTGATAGTGATTTATATTCTATAATTAATTGGTTATATGAGGCCAGCTGAATTGTTATTTATTATTATAAGTTTAATCAAGCCAACTTGACAGGGCTTACCATATAAATAAAAGGTCAAGTTTGGATTGAATGAGTGAGAAAGTGGAAGGTAAAAAAAAAAGTGTGGAATTCTATGATATGAAGAGTGAAGGCGAAATAAGATAGGATTCTGATTGAGTGCTAATCACTTAGAGCTCCAATAGAACATATGATCAGCAAGGATCCAGTTATAATCAGAACAAAGATCTGAATCAGCAAAGACAATTGCTTACACATATAGGTCAATCCATTGTTACTTTCTAACAATTGTAGTAGTGATCTAAAATCTCTTAACAGAGTAGACTTAATAGTCTTTTTGTAAATCCTCTCACAAGGTAGCATTTCTATGTTGAAGTGTTGAAGACCTCTAACAAGGCCACTCCTAACAGGGTGATTAAATCCTTTAACAAGGTCACACCCAACAGTGTGTTATTGTAACCTTTAACAGGGCTGGCTCCTAACAAGGCTCACTTCAGAAGAGTGAAAAATAGTAACTAGCTACATTGGTGGTTTTTCCCATACTGGGTTTCCATGTTAAATCTTGGTGTCACCTGTTTATATGTTATTTGTTTCATGTTTTATGTTTCTGCACTTAATTCTCTAAAGTATAATTGCATTGGATATTATAAAGATTACTCTGACACCCGAGTTACAAAAGAATATCTTAATTAACTGAGTAACAGTGCTAAAGTATTTAATACATCTAAGGGACAAAGGATTTGTTTTAGAGTAACTGATTCACCCATCCCCTCTCAGTTACTTATCTCATTTCCAAAATGAACATCTTCAATACCCGACTGGTCTCGGTCAACACTGAAAAGCACTTTCCATTCACCAACTGTGCTCGGTCTGGATGTAGACATTTGTGTAACATCACTACATTAGTGTATATACATGTGTAACATCAATGACAATACACAATTGAATAATTGTCTTCAACAATCTCCCTCTTTGGCATTGATGGCAACACAACATGTCATAATACAAAGAATTGTAGAGCAACATAAAACTTTCTTTAATGTCCTTAGCTTCATTTTGATTCTCATCCAAAAACTCCCCCTGTCATCAAACTCTATCTCTGATAAGATTTCTTCCTCTAACATCAAAACTCTCCCTTAAGTATTTTATTTTGTATTATATCACACTCTCCCTCTTTGAAAATAGATGCCAAAGACTCCATCTCCACAAATACTAATATCAATACCAATAGTCAATACTATTTCTCTTTGAAGTTGTAATGTACCTGAAAGTACTAACTCATCTGCAATGGACTCTAATGTACCTACATCAACTGATAGATCTTCAATGTGGCTTGGGTTGATGCATCACTAAACTATATTTTAGTGAGCTATGGTCAGGGGAAGCACCCCTAGCTTTCCTCTAAGATACAAAAATGCATCCTTAGGTAAAGGTTTGGTGAATATGTCTGCAACTTGTTCTTTAGTACGCACATATTCCAACCTTACTTCTTTATCATGTACCAATTCCATCAAGAAATGATACTTTATTGCTATATGCTTGGTTTTGGTGTGAATCACACGATTCTTTGAAATGTTAATGGCACTGGTGTTGTCATAGTAGATAAAAACTGGTTCTTTTACTTCTTCCTTCATTCCTAACAACAATTTCTTGAACCATATGATATTTGAACAGTTCACTGCTGCAGCATCATATTCTACCTATGTTGTAGACTGAGAGATACAATTTTTTTTCTTGCTAGTCCAAGACACTAACCTCTTTCCAAGAAAGAAAGCTCCACCACTAGTGCTCTTCCTGTCATCAACACTTTTGAACCAATCAACATTAGTGAATATCTTCAAATCAAAGTTCCCACCTTTCTTATACCATAAACCATAGTCTTTAGTACCCTTCAGATATATCAAAATTATTTTGATTTCCATTAGGTGATTGTCTCTAGGATTAGCTAAAAATCTTGCAACAATACCAACTGCCAATGCAATATCAGGTCTGGTGTGAGCAAGATATTGCAATTTTACAATCATGGATCTGTAGTTGGTCTGATCTACCTCCTTTGAATCATCATCCTTAGATAATTTTTGTCCAGTACACATGGGTGTTCCAACTGGTTTGGAATCTTCCATTCCAAATTTCTTGATTATCTCCTTGATATATTTTGATTGAGTAATGTAGATACCATCCTTCATTTGATGAACTTGTAATCCAACAAAAAATTTGATCTCACCAAACATAGACATCTCAAAATCTTTACTCATATCTACATAGAATGCTTTGCATAAGTCATCATATCCAATGAATGATATGTCATCAACAAATATCTATGCTAACAGAATTTTTTTCTGTGGTCCTTTTTTGATGTACAAGCTACTATTATCATTAGTTCTCTAAAATCCAATACTTACTAGGTAACCATGCAGTCTTTCATGCCAGGCTCTGGGCGCTTGCTTCAGTCCATACATTGCTTTGTGCAGTTTGCAAACCATATTCCTTCTACTAGGATCAACAAATCCTTCAGGTTGCTTAATGTAGACTTATTCTTCTAGGAATCCATTCAGAAATGCAAATTTCACATCCATTTGATATAATTTATATCCTTTATGTGCAACATATGCCAAAAGAGTTCTAACTCCTTCAAGTCTTGCAACAGAAGAAATTTTTTCTCCATAATCAATACCCTCTTCTTGAGCATATCCTTTACAAACTAGTTTGGCATTGTTTCTAAAAACTTCACCATTTTCATTCATCTTATTTCTAAAAACCCACTTGGTTCCAATCAAATTCTTGTCCTTTGGTCTAGGCACAAGAGTCTAGGTTTTGTTCTTCTCAATCTGCACAATTTATTCATTCATTGCTTCTATCCAACTTTCATCATTCAATGCATCCTTAACAGTTCTAGGTTCAAATTCACTAAGTAAACATGTACCTTTGAGTTTGTTCCTTGTCATTACACCTTCTGTATGATCTCCAATTATTTTCTCAGGTGCATGATGCCTTCTAACATACTTGGAAAGTACTGGATCCTTCAGTCTTGATTTTGGACTTGATCCACTAGGTCTATCATTCTCAAACATTCTTTCCTGATCTTCTGTCTGATGCTCAGGTTCCACTATTTGTGACTCAGGTTCCTCTATCTGTGACTCAGGTCCCTCTGTTTGAGACTGGGTTCCCTCTATCAGCGACTTGGTCTCCTTTACCAGCAACTCAGGTTGCACAGTTTGCAACTCGGGTTGCATAGTTTGTGCTAATATATTCAGTGGTTGATAGTTCTGCTATCCAATCACCATTGCTTGAGTCATAGGAATAGTATCAGGCTCATGATACACAAAGTTCCTGTAGCCTTCAGGCTCTTTATTGCTCTTTTCTTCACATCTTTCTGCAAACTCATCAATCTTGACATGTACACTTTCTATGAATTTATGAGTAGTAACATTTAGACATTTGTATGATTTTCTTATGTTTACCAGATTACCAAAATTCACATGACATAAACTTTTATTGCATAGCCAACTCTCTTCTACTTGTGAAATAAAGAATGAACTTTCAGTGAGATCAAGATAGAATAGATTACCTTTTGTTTGCCTGCCAGTGCCCTTTACCATCCATGAGCTTTCCCTTACCATTCACAAATTCTACCTTGAAATCAATGTTGTTCAGCTATGCTACACTGAGTATTTTTCTCCTTAGTCCTTCAACCCAATAAGCATTATCACATTTGATTCATTCTGTCAGAGTAATGCAACCTTTTCCTTTCACATAGCAGGATTCATCATTCCCAAAATTGACACTCCCACCATCATAGTGCTCAAGATGTTCAAATTTTGTCTTATCACCAGCCATGTGATGAGAACAACCACTATCAATTATCCATGTGTCATTTTTACTGATATGTGGGAAAAGTGTTGTCTTTTCATCTTCTTCATCTGACTCATCCTTAATAGAAATATAAACCATTTCATCTTCATCTTCATCACTATCAAAATATTTAGAAATATAACAAAACTTCTTACCTTTGTTCTTTTAGCTCTTGTAGTTCTTGAAATCTTTCTTGTCTTTGTACTTGTTGAACTTTTTCTCATCTTTTTCTTTGATCGAACACTTGGCAGCAATGTGACCAACCTCACTTCATGAAAAGCAAAGAAATGACATTCTTCCTTTGTATTTTCCTTTGGCAACTCTCCTTGCAGGTAATGCTTCAATGATATCTAGATCTTCATCATCAGATTCATCATCACTATCACTTTCAATCTGTTTCCCTTTTGAGTATCTATCCTTCTTACCAAGGTTTAATTTAGCTTTGAATGTAAACTCGAAATTGCTAGGGTTAGGAGAATAATTGTCAAAGTTGTCCATCTCAAAAGTTGTAAGCCTTCCAACTAATGTATCCAGAGTTATATCCTTATTGAACCTCATCTCTTGAATATCTAAAACTCTAATAGCATAGATAGGAAGTAAATTTCTTAATACCTTGCTGACCACTGTTGTATCTTCAATTATTCCTCTTGCGGCTCTGATGGCACTCACAATATTATTGATTCTTTCACTGTATCTTGTAATGTCTTCTCTTTCTTTCTTTTTCATCTGATCAAATTGTCCTCTGAGACTTTCTGCTTTGGCTCTCTTTACATTTGCATCTCCTCCATGAATATCCTGTAATTTCTTCCACATATCATAGGCTGTAGGGCAGTCCTTGAATTCACCAAATTCTGAGTAGCTGAGTGAAGAAGCTATATCAATCATCATTATGTTATGAAGCTTCTGTTCCATCATCTATTCCATAGTCATAGCTGTTGTTGGTTTCACATATTTGCTATCCAAAAATTGCAAACCAGCATCTCCAATAGTAGATAGATGTAGCCTCATCAACTCTTTACACACATGGAAGTTGTCTTTGTTTAGATTTGGGATCTCCCTTCTGTAAGACATCTCTGATCTTTAGCTTAGGCCTTGAAACCTTATCTAAAAGCACTTGTAGCTTTGATACCAATTTTTGGAAATGAGATGAGTAACTGAGAGGGGAGGGGTGAATCAGTTACTCCAAAATAGATCCCTTGTCGCTTAGATGTCTTAAATAATATAACACTATTACTTGGTCAATTAAGATATTCTTCTGTAACTCGGGTGACAAAGCAATCTTTATAATATCCAATGCAATTATATTTTAGTGATTAAATGCACAAACATAAAGCATGAAACAAATAACATTCTACATAGGTGACACCAAGATTTAACGTGGAAACCCAATATGAGAAAAACCACCAATGTAACTAGTTACTATTTTTCACTCTTTTGAAGTGAGCCCTGTTAGGATCCAACCCTATTAAAGGTTACAAAACACACTATTAGGTGTGACCCTGTTAGAGGATTTAAATCACCCTATGAGGAGTGGCCTTGTTAGAGGTCTTCAACACTTCAACATAGAAATGCTACCTTGTGAGAGGATTTACAAAAAGATTGTTAAGTCTACTTAAGAGATTTGAGATCACCACTACAATTGTTAGAAAGTAACAATGAGTTGACCTGTATGTGTAAGCAACCGTCTTTTCTGATTCAGATCTCTGTTCTGGTTATAACTGGATCATTGCTGACCAAATATTCTATTATAACTCTGAGTGTTCTGTACTCAATCAGAATCCCATATGATTTTGCCTTCACTCTTCATATCATAGAATTTCACATTTGCACTCTTCTTCTTTCTTTTTTTACACACTTATTCAATCCAAAATTGACCTTATATATATATGATAGGCCCTGCCAAGTTGGCTTGAATACACTTCTAAATAAATAATAAATCACAATTCAGTCAGCCTCATATAACCAATTAAATATAAAATGTAAACCACGGTTAGTCGGCTGACATTGAATTCAACTCGGTTAACACTGTGTTTCTTTAATGCCTGACCATGACTGAAATGCCTGAGTGACTCGGTCAACACTAAACATCTTGAATATCCAACTAGTCTCGGTCAACACTAAAAAACTCTTTCCATTCACCAACTGTGCTTGGTCTGGATGTAGACATTTGTGTAACATCACTACATATGTGTATATACATGTGTAACATCAATGACAATACACAATTGAATAATTGTCTTCAACAACAATTGTTCAAATTATTTAGAATGGATACCATTTGCATTTCATAGAATGATGTCCATGCATCCCTATGCTTTCTGTTGCATAGTTACAATTTACATCATTAATAGCTTGTGTGTGTGATTCAGGTTTGTCATACACAGATCTATTGATGAGCATGAATCTTGATGTTCAAGTCAGCCATCCAACTTCTTCTTCTTGCAAGAAGGTTTTTTGGACCAAAGAAATGGAATGCAAGTTTCTAGACTTGCTCCACGAACAAGTGCAGCTTGGTTTAAAGGTGAAGGGGGTTTCAAAAAAGAAGCTTGGACTGCCATTGAAAGGAGATTCAATGTGGAGTTGAAAATGAATCTATCCAATGATAACTTCAAGAACAAGCTGAAAACGTGGAAGCAAGGGTATAGAATAATGGAAGACTTGAAGAATACAAGTGGTTTTGCATGGAATGAGAGTACTCAATCTATGGATGTAGATGATAGTGTTTGGGATGAGTTATTGAAGGTAACATGGTCTTAAAATATGTTATTTTAAGTTGAATATATCCTATTTACTAATGAAAGACAAATAATGAATTAAATTGTTATTCCATCATACAGATAAAGGAATTAAAAAATGCTAGAGTGTATAACAAACAACCATTTCAATACTACAATGAATTAGCCTTCATTGTGGGGAATGACATAGCCGAGGGCACCACAACTGCAACAGCTCAAGAGATAGAAGAAGGGCACCTTTGGACGAGGTCATCAATCTCAATGATGAGGAAGATATCACTTATCATGGTATCGATACTGCATCTTTTGAGACTGTTGCTGATTTGGCTGATGATGGTATCGATACACCTACATCGAATCAATCTAGTGCAAGCAGCAAAGAGAACCCTTCAACATCATCGTCAAGGAGGCCAAAGAGGAAGAAGGGAAGCATGGTAGATTCCTTGGATTCAATTTGTGAAGTGATCAGAGATCTGAGTGCAAGCCTTAGAGAGCCTCTAAAAATAGATAAATCTAATTTGCAAAATGATTGTTAGCTCCAAAATTATGCACCCAAACACTAAGTCCTGAAACTCTCACAATTTTGGAGTAACATGGGAACAATCATGAGCTTGTGGGTAAACTATAAGTGTGATTGAACCTCCGGGTTCTAGGTCGGCTCCTATTAAATGTAACTTGGTATTTCACCTAATTTAAAAAAATTAGAAACTTGATGGAAAATAGATAAGAAAGACTTAAGATAAAACAACTTGGATGAAAACTAAAAAAGGAGGTGATACACCATATAAGAATGAAGAATAATGTTTGATCCTCACACAATGAACAATTGAAATTAGTACAATCTAGACACAAATATTTGAATGAACTTCTATTCATATAAATGTTTCATGAGAAAACTCTTAAAGGATAAAAATGAAAGGACTTTGGCCACATTCAAAATTTATCAACAAGGTGTATAACTCACAGCCTATGAACAACATAACTATTGCTTAAAGATGTAGATAATGAGACAGAATGTGAGGTCAGAAAGCAACACATTAAATAACATCAACCACTAAATCTACAAATGAATAGCTCTCCAAACAGGTCCTCTGTATATGTATTATGCTCAACGACAACAAAACAATGTCCCAACACATGAGTAGATCAAAAAATGAGAGAATAATGCCAAGGAAAGAAGGTCACAAATGCATAAGCATGCTCTTCCCAAAAATCCACTAACTCCACAATGAACAAGGAGAAAGGATATAAAGAAAAACTCCCACCTAAAACCCCCAAAATGTGGAAACTGCTTTTCAAAATGCAAGGGACGGATGTGAGAAAAATCCCTCAAAAAGTGGACCAAAAACCTCCACCTAAGAAGTCCAAATAGTCTAAAAGACCTATCTATCCATACATTACTAATGACCACTCCAGTTTGGCTGTAACAACCCCTAAAAAGACTCAAATGACTCATGCAAGAGTCCAGATCTATAATAAGAACTAACAACAAGTTAAAATGCCACCTCTACCCATTTCAAGAGTCACAATTTGACTTTTTAACCCCTTATCTCCTCAAATCCGAAAATAGACTTAGAGATTTAATTCTAAATTTTCATCCTTTAAATAATAATTAATTGATTTATAAAACATCAATTAATTATTTTTTATTACAATATTGCAAATTTTCTTTTAAAATAAAATAGCTCATATAAATAGTATTTTAAGTAATATAATAATATATTACTTGATTTAAGTAATATAGTATTATATTATTAAAAATACTATATACAACATAGATACTGAGTTATTTTATTTAATAAAATACTACTAAGATAAAAACCAACTATCAGATTTCAAAGAAACTTTTAAATCAATACAATGTCCTTTTCCCTAAAAGCAAAAGAAAACATTGCTTGGTCATTCACTTGATGTCTCTTTGAAAAATAGATATATTCCTTGTGAATAGGGTTTTGAAACCCTAAGGCATGCCATGAGGGCACTGGCTACCCAACTGACAAATTACGGACCCATCGCATATGTCGATGCCAAACCCCATCGACACCATCCATACGCGTTGTCACAATCTCAGCCCTGAGAACCTTTGATACAACATGCCCCTCCCGATACTCCATATGCTAGACTATCAGTACGACGCCATTTGTAGTCACCAGTCAGATGATCCCAATGACCAACTCTGAAGCAAGGGAGCAAGGAGATGGGGCCTAGGGCACACCCAAAACCATCCAACTTGCAGATACAATGCAGAATGAACATAATAACACAGTGAGAGAGAGAAACACAAAGATATTTTATTATTAAATCATCAAACTCAATACATGCCAGGCTATAAGGCCTTCCTGGTTACGACCATATACAAATAAATGTATTACGATTTGATCTTCTAACAACAGAGATCTCAAATCTTCAATATCTTAACATTTGCCTTCTTGCTCTAAGACTTGCTACCAAACTAAGAACATGCAAAAGAATATATACAAGAGTCCACCAAAGAGGTTAGTGCTCAAACACAAAGGAGAGACCCAGATTTAGGTCCACACGGATCCCAAGATAGATCCCAAATAAATCTAGCTACAAAAATTAAATGAATAAGATGACCACCAACTCCAATTCCCAACTAAACCAACTCGGCACAGGCATGACCAAGCAATAGAACACCTCGGCCAAAGAAGAGTTGAGCATCAAAGCACAAGCATGACCAAGCTATTTGGAAAGCATGCCGAGCAACAAAGAACAAACATGTCGAGCAACAGAGAACAGACTAAGGAATGAAGTAAACATATTTTTGGTTGAGTAGGATTGCCAAAAGACCCAAGATGATCCTGCATCAGACATCTGCGGTTGAAAAGAAATGATTCCCTAAATCATACATCAGGTCCAACCTGAAATGAATCCAACTTAGATTGAGAAATCCAATATGAGTCCTCAATTGGTTTGTTTTTCCACTTTACCAGATATTCCATGTATTCATTTCCTCTTGTACTTCTGCCAACTCTCTATTTCAAGATCTTCTCAACTTCCTCTATCTTCTTCTTAGGATAATCACTTGGTATTATCAATTCTTCATCAGGTTCATGATATTCATACAAGTCTAAAATATTGAATATAGGTGATATATCCATGTCATCAGGTAATTCAACTTCGTAAGCATTTCCACTGTCAAATCTTCTCAGTATTTTACAAGGACCAAATTTCTTCATTTTTAGTTTCCCATATGTTCCAATAGGAAATATTCCTTTCTTCAAATGAACCATCACAGCATCACCAACTTTGAATGTCTTATGTCTTCTTGATCTGTCTGCATCATCTTTGTATTTCTGATTACTTTTCTCCAGCTTCTGCTTCACGCTTCACATCTTCATGTAATGTCTTCATAAGTTCTGCAAATTCCTCTACTTCAACACTTCTTTTCTCTTCACCAACAATGTCTCTCAAATCTGATATACCTCTAGGTTGTGTGCCATGAACAATCTCAAAAGGTGTCTTTCCAGTACTTCTATTTACTGAACTGTTGTATGCAAA
>MU223188.1:695078-706406 GCA_018584345.1 Thuja plicata
TGTCACCTTCCTTGAAACTCCTACTACCGTCTGCAGTATTCGACTGCACACCTCCACCCGCAGGTTTCCCGCCCGCAGGGGAATTCAAATTCCCTCCTTCTCGCCGATCCGCTCCGCTCCGCTCCATGCCAACCAAATTCGATGCCAACAATGTTAAACCTATGTTGACACATGTTTATGAGTAGAGGTTCACAATTATTCATCCCTCACAATGAATCAATGTTTCACTTGTTGGAAGCACTAGGACATCCTCTTGTAATAACATATACAAAGGCTTTGAACCATTGTATGTATCATTTTATATTGTTGAGTATTTAATGACATTTTTATAATTGTTATATTAGTAAATGTGTTTTATTTACTTTATTTAGAGATTTTTGCGACATATCACTGAATTATATTTTAATGTTATTTTGGAAGTCAAAAGAAAGTGCCAATAGTAAGGTAAAGATAATTATGCTAAAGAGTGATTAGAAAAATCAATATAATTATTTATAAATATTTGAATATGATAGAGGGTCACTAACTATTTTAATATTACTCAGAATGGGTAACAAGTATAAATGGGAGTCACTCATCAAACTAGATGTACAAGATATCACTGCAAACCAAGGAAATCATTTCTCAAGTGAGAATCTTGGATGGACACCTATTGGAAATGATGATGGTGAAATAGACTTATTTGCCCCAATCCCTCTTGCAAGGCCCCCTGAATTTGTCAAAGGAGAAGGTTTTTTGGATAGTGTAGAGACATACTTTTTATGTAAGAAGCATAGAGAGTCCAACTCAAAATACCCTACTAGCCACACTACCAAGACATGCTCAGGGTTTTCCTATATTTAATATAACAATTAAACATGTCATTGTTTATAATTTTTTATTTATTATGTCAATTAATATACATTTTTGTTCATTTATATACAGTTATTGGTGTGCTTTTGGCCCCGAGGACAATAGAAAAAACCTGAAAACATGCGAATGATACAAAGGTTTATCCAAAAAAGGGGTTGTCAAGCTCATTTTCTAGTTAGGGTTATGTATGGTAGACTAGATGTTGCTATAATTACATATAATGAGTTTACCCATTGTGATGTTAATGGTGAGTTTTTTCATAGAAATAATGACCCTTCTGGTGACCCAAGGAACAATTTTGCACCAAGGTTGTTGAATGACTGCAAATCATACATTGAATCTTTATTACTAATGGGTGTCGGGATTGACACAATATGCGAACAAAACTACTTATATCATGGTTTGACTAAGTTGATGAATAAAAGGGACACCTGTTTATTGAGAAAATATGTATTAAATGCATGGAAAAGAGTGCGCTCCCTTTGATCTCAGAAAAATGAGGATGATTAAAAAAGTGTAAGCTTGTGGCACGAAGAGGAGAAAAATAATTTTTTCTACTATAAGAGGCTAAACAACATGGAAGGTGTTCCATTTATGGTAGGCATCCAAACACCATGGATGCGAGAAATGATGGTGAAACATTCACACAACTCACTCATTACAATGGATTTCACATTATCTACAAATAAATATGGTGTAAGTAAAACAATGATACCCATATATGTGAATCTTAAATTAATCATTGATACTTCTTATCTATATAATTTTCCATAAATATATTTGATTTATTGATATAGTTTATTCATGTGTAGTATGAGCTATATACCATGCTTGTATTTGATGAGCAAGCGGCTAGTGTTCTTGTTGCGTGGGCAATATCCTCAAGAAATAAAGTTGAGGATATAAATGAATGGCTAACTAAAGTTTATAAAAGAGGAAAACAGTCAAAAGAAGATTGGCATGTCAATGTATTCATCACAGATGATGTCAGTGCTGAGATTGAGGCAATCAGGTTTTTATTGCTATATATTTAGTTTATAAAAGTATATTTTTTTATTTTGTTTGAATACTAAAAATAAACTTTCCTTGAATACCACTTATGAACTTTTATAATGTTACTTGTAGATTATCCTTTGATTGCCAGATAATTTTATGTATTTGGCATGTGTGTAGGGCATGGTTGAAGAATGTGTATAGGTAAGTCAATTTTTAATTATAATGTGTTAGTAATTATGTGTTTGAGCATCATAATTTGATATTATATTTTATAATTTAGGTATGCGAGAAATAAGGATGTTGGAACAAATATGTTCAATAGATTGGGTCAGATTATGTATGCAATGAGTGATGAGGAAGATATTACTACTCACTTAATACAAAATTTCATGGAGGAATTCAAAGAAGAGAAGACATTTATTGATTATTTTAAAAAAAACTTGGTGTCATCATGAGAGTCGTATTGGTAAGTTCATCAAATTATTCATTACAATTATTATGCATTTATGTAATTTTAGCTGATTTTTTGTAACATTATTATATTTGTTTGTATAGAAATGTGGGCCAAAAAATTTCAAAACTTCCCTCATTCAAATCAAGAGACCAATGCTTCAATAGAATCATACCATTGCCACATCAAGAGTCACTATTTAAGTGATTGTTCTAAGAAATGCACAAGGAGAATGGATTGGCTTATCTATGTACTTCTTCACAGGGTGGAGCCATTCTATAAAAATAAAAGATTTTGCAGTTGTCTGGGTTTCTAACAAACTTCAAAAAGGAACGATATCATATAACCACACTAGAAAGATCAAAAACAATACCAGATGCAAATTTTTGTCCATATGATCTCCTCCTTAATGTGTATAAGATAAGAAGCCAAACAATTCCAAAAAAATGGTATGTTGTCAGAAAATTTGGACTTGCTTTGCATATGTGTGATTGTCAATGGGCAAAAAAAGGAAACACATGCAAACATGTGTTGAAGATTTTAGATCTTCTAAAGAGAAACAAAACAAATGAACAAGACCAAGTTGTAGGTAAGTTTCATTTGAGATAAAAGTTTAATTTTCAAAATTTTAATGATTATTATATATTTATTTTCAAAACTAACTAATTTAATTTTATTAAGTTATAGAAGGTGTTTCTCTATTGGTTGATGGTGACCACAATGTCACATGGAGTCTTAATCATGAAAGCATCACCACTGGTAATGTCTACATTGTCTTTACAATTAAACATTAAATGATTTTATGGTTCTCAAAATTCATTAATTCTTATTTCAGATATAGATAGTTGTGTTCAATTAGAAGATGAAGATGCTCCCAAACTTATCATCGGTGAAGACCAAAGAATGGGTAAATTTCTATATCACCATTTTAAAATGAAATGTTTATTCTTTTATATTTTTTTTGAATTTTACTTAATCATATTTTTTTTCTAAGTGAGATGATTGGAAGTCCTCTAATGCTTCAAATGATAACTTTCAAAATTTCATTGATTATTTGAATGCATTGCTCCAAAATTTACCAACTACAACATATGAATATGTTGAGAGATTTAGAAAAGACATCAATGCATCTCTCACTACCTCTTCCAAATTGCCAACAATCCCTAGCTCAGAGAACATTCCTATGAGTTGAATATCACCATGGTTCAGTCCAAGAAAAATGCACAAATGTCATTCTACTCATCAAAGGCATAATGCCATTTCCTGAAACTCGAATGAAAGAGTTGAGTATGAAAACTTCCAATTCCCCTCTACGGGATGTAGAAAGAAAAAAAAGAAGAAGGGTAGTAATTGCTTAGGCATAGAAATACAAAAAGAAAGTCTTACTATCATGCAACAAAAAAGTGGGTACATTTATTCAAAAATATTTTAGTGATTTACAGATATATATTCTTAATATTTCATATATCAAGCATATGTTGTTGCAGGTTTGAAAGATCAAGAAAGTACTCCATGACATCAATTGACATTTTCTATTGATCTAAACCAAACAATTACAGATCACCTCGTAGATGGTATTTTTTAACTATTAAATGTGTTTATTATTTTTTTTATAGAAAATTACTTAATTTGTATCTCTAAAAATTCTCTATACTTATTCAAACAAACTAGATACAATTTGTGGAGATCAAGAATCAATGCTCAATGTTACCCCTACACGGACATCTCAAAAAATCAATTTTGGTAATTAAAAATTTTAATATTTTTTTTTATGTTAATTACATAATGTGGTTTTACACTTGCACATGTTATCTAAGTTGATCATAGTTAAATGTGCATGTTATTGCAATTTTAAATTATCAAAAAGAAATGAAGAGCATATGTTACCATTTTGTATCGATCTTAACCAAACACTGACAACAATGGATGGGATGGAAATAGGATATGGTAAGAAAATCAGAAAAGAAAAAATTTGAGCCTTTAATTTGTATCTGGTTTATCTAAGTTGACATGTCTAATGTGCATGTTATTATAGCTCTAAATGATAAAAAAGAAGAATATATGATGCCATATTCGGTTGATATCAACCATACAACAATGGATGATACAATGCAAATTGGAGATGGTAAGAATATTACAAAGCAAACTTCAATCAATTTTGAGTCTTCAATTTGTAGATTAGTTTTTATCTAAGTTGATGTGATAAATGTGCATGTTATTGCAGCCTTAATTGATCACCAAAATAGTCAACCACTATTTTTTGACCTTAATCAAACAACAACAACAAAAACAACAACAACAATGAATGCAGTGCGAACTAAAGATGGTAAGAACATTATACAATGAAATTCAATCAATTTTGTGTCTTCTTTTGTAAATTAATTTTATGACTAGCTTATTATGTTTGTAGGTGTGACTGATACTATAATAGAGGATCACTGTCAATTATTTTTGGATAATCATTATATTGTCACTAACTTTATTGTAATGGGTTGTCAATTGAGTATTTTAACTCTATTAGAAATTGACTCTCTTGTAAATGACAATATTTGTATATTGTACTTTTTAGTTGGACAAGTATTGTATATGTGGAAAATCAGCTAATTTCATTATAAAAATTTAATCCTTTTATGAGATAATAAGAAAGTTCCTTTAGGTCATGTAATTTTAACATGGTGCTTGATTTTATTTTGGGCATTTAACATGTCATGTGTTGTGTAAAAGTTTAAATTATTTGTATGGCAATCAAGTTTTATTTCCTTAGATTTATGTAGAGGGTAGTTTGTCTACACGGTGGAGTAGTTGAATGCCGATGTACACATAAATAGTGATCTAAAGATAGGCTGCATATTTTCCTTTCCTTTTAATTAACTTTGATTGAAGTAATTTTTATATGATAATTTTTATTTTGATTTAGTGTGTTTTTAGAGATAGTCTAAAATAATCTACGTTTATAGGATATTTTTAAAACTAATTTTATTCAATAAATTAAAAAGATTAACATATGTTTTCACAAGCTACTTATGCAATAACTAGATTAACATTATTTCTAATATCATAGTGAGTTTTTTTAGATAGATTAATTTAACATTTTAATTATTTTTAGACTACCAAATTAGATTATAATGGATTTTCAATTGCAATAACTAAATTAACATCATTATTTATAAGTGAGTGGTCATGTTATATTAGTTAAATATTTAGATAAATTAATTTAACATTTTAATTATCTTTTAGACTACCAAATAAGATGATTATTATTATTATTATTATTATTATTATTATTATTATAGAAAGTGTATGTACTTGTACTTTTAAAAAAATGTGATATCCATCTTTGTATAACACTTATTCTACAATTGTATTCCTTCAGTTTTCTATTCTTTGACATACATAAAATAAGATATTATGTTTCAAATTCTCATATTCAAAAAATAGAATACAAATTTTAATTCAATTTTAAGTTAAAAATAAATTAGATTGTATTTCTTATTATAGTTTCAATCTTATAAATAAATAAGAAACCAATTCTTATAACTATATACAAAGAAAATCAAAACTAAAATATGAAAACTTGATTCATATTTATATTCTTTGTAGAAACCATACGCTACAATTTTTTTTATCAGCAATAAGAATTTTGCTCAAAAGAAACTTTAGTTTGGAAATGGCACACAAAGAGGGAAATTTGACATAAAACATTTCGAATGTTAAACCTTAAAAAATAGTGATGAACCAATAAAATATCCAGCTACGACGAGTTGGTCATTGGGGTCAGTTGACTGCTGACTACAAACGACACCGTACTGACAGTCCAGTAGATGGAGTATCAGGAGGGGCATGCCGTATCAGAGGTGCTCAGAGCTAAGATTGTGACAGCACGTATGGGTGGTGCCGATGGGGTTTGGCATCGACATATGCTATGGGTCCATGATTTGTCAGCTGGGTAGCCAGTGCCCGCCATGAGGAGAGGGAAAATGTTGTTTTAGCTGCCATCGAAGGATTTATCACGGAGTTTTTGAAGAACTTAACTTCAAGCAACACCTCTTGTTCACTCGTGGCCGCTATGGAGAAATTTTTGGATGTTAAACTGCAAGAAAAACATTGATAATGCGGGTAAGAAACTTCTTGTCTCATATGTCACGTTGAATCTTCATTTTTTATAATCTCTTGCTCTAAATGTCTGGCTGCCATTGAAAGAGATTGTTTGTTGTATCTTTTCTTGAATGCTGGCTTTATTTCAAAATGGCTCCATGCAACTGCTCTGCTATGTTTAACTTTATCATTTTGAAAGGAAAAATCTGTATCTTTCGCCTCATGGCCTCATTCGCCTATGTTGAACTCATGGCCTCCATTGCTGTTCTGATTTCACTTTAATGTTTAAAAAAAAAAACGTGGCTTCATTCTGCTGTTACATGAAACTCTTTGAAAGAAAAATTTGCATCTTTTTGCTTGAACTAGCTTTACTATTTTTCCCCTTTTAATGCACTGGTTTTTCTGGAAGAAATCGTGGCTTTTATTTTGAAAGAAATTTGCACCTGTGTTGAAATAAAAATGTGTTAAAAAACACCAAGAATGCTTGTTTTCCTTTATGCTTTGGTTTCTTTTGAAAATTTGCATTTGGGTTGGATGGAAACGTGATTCTGTTGAAAGAAAACATTTTTCCATCATGCTAAAACCATGACTATCTGTTGTTTGGATTTCCTTGAAAAATCCACATCTGGGTATGGAGAAAAATGTGTTAAAACCACCAAGAAATGCTGCTTGTCCATACTGAATCCACTATATAAGGGTTTTTGTTGTGAATGGAACACTTGTTGTTTATACTAAAACCCTCACTTTGCTATGAAAGGAACACCTGCTGTTATCTCCATTGTTGTTTTTGTTTTCTGCTTCCATGCTGCTGTTACCTGTATTGCTGCTTTGAAACTGTGATATGTAAACAAAATGTAGTTTTTTAACAACAAGAAGAAATTTAAACATTGTCTGTGTTACTACATTCAAATCTTTATCCTTTGTTATTTTGTAGATTTATTTTTATGATACTTCTGAAACAAGTCCAAGTTGTTCTGAGAATGTTTGATTTTGAATATGTGCATTCTTTAGATAGTAGTGATATTGAAAGCCATGCTTGAAAGTTTACCTTATTTGCTATAATGAAATATGGCTTTATATGCAAAATAATTTTAGCATAAATCTAAGAATACTTTGCAAAATAAGTACATTTCTAAAATTTATTCAAACATGAATCCTGCAATCTGAAACAAAAGGTTTCAAACAAGGTGAATGTCCCTTTAATGCTTCATATGAAATATACTTGCAGCTTCTGATCATACTGTATATCTAATTTTCCTTTCTTATACATCTCCCTCTCTATAAGTGAATCCATTTTTTGCTGATATGCTGGGCTCAAACCCTTGTGGGAGCCCATTGGCATCCACATATCAATAATAGATGAATTCAGACTTGCACATGAAACAAACATATTAGCAATAAAAAATCCTTTTATCCAAGCATTGAGTGCAGTTTTCTTTCTTTTGATAGGTCCAGGATAGCAACATATAACATATGTGTAGTGGTAATTAGTTATAGATATTTAGTCATTTCTTAGACCCTTTGGGATCTAATACCACTCTTCTCTCTCTCATGCAGGATTTATAAAAAAAATTTAGGAGCTCAGGAAGCTAGGAGTTGGACAAGGAGTGACATCTAGGGACACATAACCAGTCAAAGAAAAAAGACAATGACTGGTTACCTCTAACCTTACTTCTTTATATATTCTATCTGTTCATGCTTTGAATACATATGAAAGATAGCAAGTTACACTCATGGCTTGTGTGAGACATTTGATTTGACTTTTAAAAACATGTATCCATATTTCCAAATGAATAAAATCAAAAAAAGTAATTTATCATTGTTCAATACAAATGAAATCCTTCTTTTTTAGAATTCTACAATGTATTCTGTCTTGCTGTTTGAAAATCAATAATTGAAGTCAATTGATTGGAAATGTGTCTTTTGTAGCAAAATTGCTAGGGTAGTGAAATTTTGATAACAAAAGCTAATGTGTATAATGCACTAAAAGCCATCCCTGATCTTAGAAAAGGTAGTATGCTTGATGCATATGACAATTTCTTGCTTGAACCTGCAAGAGCCAGAGGGTTCTTCAGAATGAATGAATGAGAGAGAGTTACATATATTAGAAGGAAGTTTGGAGGACTCTAGTTTTTCTAATGTTATCATTGATTTTATGTATAGGCTGACAATGAAGTGTCATGAAACCTTTACGTTATGATGATAAATTGTATCCCAGAATTGACTATGTTGTCATGTAATTACTGCCTGGATTGGCATTCTTGTTGCTTCAAATACATACTTCAATCTTCATTTGGGGCTAGTAGATATGAAGATTTATTATTTTCATGTGTAGTTAGGTTGCAAAATCTTGTGATAAAATTGTGTGTTTATTTGATCCATGATTCATGTGTAGATTTTAATTTAATTGTGCTTGATGATTTGTTGGAGCTACCTGCTCAATCTGAACTTTCATTAAAGTCTGTATTATTAAATAGATGACTTATTTGGTAGAGACAATCTAAGGAGATTTATTTGTTGTGATTATTGAGTCCCATTTTTATGTTTCATCTTGTATTATGTGCGTTTAACAACTTTTTATGTTGGGGCATTTGGGTGTTGGGCGAAAGGAAGAGAATATTGTGGTCACTCTCGTCTCCAAAGTAGAATTGCAACAACCCATTCAAATCTTGGCTGTGAAAATAGAGTAGGAATGTTGTTGAAACATGTTGTTGATTTGTAATAAGCAGTACACATTGTCCGTGTGTGTGTGTGCAGGTCAAATAACCTGTGTACACTGTTTGTGTGTTGTCAATCTATCTAGTGTTTGTGTGTTATCTGTGTACACAATGTTCCGAATAACCTGTGTACACTGTTTATGTGTCAGTCTATCTAGTGTTATTTGTGTGCTAATCTATGCAGTGTTTTGTATGTAATATGTGTATGTGCAGTGTATTCAGGTTGAATAGCCATTGTGTGCATTATTTGTGTGCTAATCTATCTAGTGTTTGTTTAGTTAATTTGTAGCTACTTTCTTTCAAGAACTTGAGTATTATGCCATGCTGGTGAAAATTGGAGTGCATCATTTTTGGAAGTAAGCTCTGAACTTTTCAATGAAGAAAATTAATTTCATGCCAAAAAATATATAAAGTTCCAATAGAGTAAATATATTGGATGCACCAAATGTTTTCCCTTAATACGCATGTCGATCCACATCCTTTGTTTGTTTGATACATCTTGTACTCTTTTATTACTACAACTTTAGTAACCAAAGCTTTGGTGTATGAGGATCTAAATTATCCTGTATATCTCCTTAATTTTGTAACTAGCACATCTTCAATGTAGGAAATTGTTGTTATCATTATTATTATATTGATACAAAACTAAATACAATGAAAAAAAATAGCAAGCAAGATTGCACTAACATACAATAATCAGAGTACAAATGATGTCTGGTGTTGCACAATTTTAAGGATAAAGTTTCGAACACCTAAAGCAGTCAGGGAAGTATTTTTTATGCATTTTTATATTGTTTAAGATCTTGTATTTTTCTCATTATTTTAATATTGTTATGTTCCTTATCATCTAAATTGCATGTGGTGAAAATTTCGTATTCTCATCTATTATGGTTTAAAAGATATTCAAGTTTCAAATTTGCAAAAGGCTTGAAAAAATTTGAATTCAAAAACTAGCCATTTTGATGTTTTTCGCGGGTCTAAATATTCCATTTAACATTTATTTATTTTACCGCAGGAAGATATCTTATTTAATGGGACCCATATGTAATAAAGCAAATCAACGGTTAGCGTTAATTCGCATGCGACAAAGGAATGTTATGCGAATTCACGCGATGCAGCCATGTGTCTCCGGTCCCACTGAGGCTCCATCTTTAAAAATGACTAGGATCTAGCTAGCGGCTTCTGATTCGTCAATGAAAGATTGCGCATATTGTGGGCCCATTCTTCATAAAGCAAAGCTTTTGGTTAAAGTGCGGAAGGATCAAACGGTCATCGTAAAGGTGCAAGATAAAGATGAGAGGAAGATAATTCATGCGCCTTTGCGTGATGCGAACACGTGTCTAGTTCCATGATGCATTCATAACCCTAAGCCAAAAGGAGCCATTTTGTGTGCGAGTCCGTGACTGAAGCGAGAACGAGCTCATTGTTCACTCGCTCAAGTTTTTCATCAAACGCGAAAAGTGTCGCGAGTCCGCGACTAAAGAGAAAATGAGCTCGTCGCTCACTCGTGAAGAAAGCAGATCGAGTCAGAAAAGATGTGTGAATGTGCGATAAGCTGGAAGCTCGAGCAGTGGTTTTAAATTGTCGCTCACTCGCGCAGCCTCAAACATAAAAAGATAAAGTACTGCGAGTGTGCGATTGGATGACACGTGTCTAGATCGGTCAAAAGGAAAAAAGCTTTGGCGACTTCGTAGGGAGTGGTGAATAATATATATGCGATCGTCTCTGATCGGTGATCGACACTCAATGAGATGACTCCACGTGGACAAATACCATAAAATGTCAAGAAGACTGGTCGACGGGGATATGAAGCATAAAGATATAAAAACCTATGTATTATCGATCATATTCATGCAGAAGTTTTTCTTTGCAGCGATAATGCAATTATCATTCTAGATTATAAGCTATTGTTTATGAATGATTAATTCATTCTTATTTGTAATATTTAACGGTTCAGTTGCTGGTCTTAGGATTAGGATTGGATTATGAACCATTGCATCAACCCTTTTCTTGTTTGCACCTTTTCGAACAATGTATTATAAAAGGGTATCAAGGTTGATGTAAAAGGGGTTCTTCTGGTGTTGTTTTATCACCATTAGAATTAGAGATAGTTTCTGATCAGCACTGCAACCTGAACTATTTGTAATTGTTTTCTGATATCAATATATGAGTAGACCTGTTCTCTTATTGGAAATAGATATTTATCATTTGCAATCA
>MU223189.1:30741-49606 GCA_018584345.1 Thuja plicata
TAGTCTCACTTCTATAGAAAACAATCTGAGAAATTTAAGGCGTGACTCGCGGCAATTATTATGTTCTAACATTTCCACACGGCATGTCTGGTAACTTATTATCTACGCCCAAGAGCTCTTCTTCTTCATAATTACTTGCCCTCTCATTTTCCTCCAAAACCTGGAAAATCCCACTTTTATATAAGATGATTTGAAAAGAATGCCAAAATAAAACCCTTTGGTCACGGAATTTTATAAGGCATCTTGTTTGTCAACACCTGTCTGTCAAGTTTTAAACGCATCCCTCACGCCTTTCTTGACCCCACTCAAACACCTCGTCTTCATTATAAATACTTACCCCTCTCAATCTCATTATACTGCCAAATTGCAAGTTTGTACACCCAAATTCCCATGGCCAACCTACTTTTGTTTTCTATTATTACACTCTTTCTCCTCCGCTTCTGCTGCAGATGTATTGAAAGAGAAGCACATGCCCTCCAGCTCTTCAAATCCGGCCTAAATGACTCTGCAGATGTACTGAGTTCGTGGAAGATGGAAAGAGATTGCTGCCTCTGTGGTGGCATTTCCTGTGATAACACTACTCATCACGTAGTTGGTGTTGATATTACAGAATTATTTGATGTTTCAGGCTCATGTCAAGTGGAGGGTGGAGTCATATCTGAGATCTTGTGCAACCTCACTTTTGTTGCAACCATACGCCTATCTGAAATGGGATTAAGAGGTACCATTCCACCCTGCTTTACAAATCTCTCTTCTCTTGCACAACTAGATCTTAGTGAGAATCAACTCATAGGAAAAATTCCCCCTCTCTCTCATCTCTCTTCTCTAACTTACCTCTCTCTTTCCTGGAATCACCTGATTGGAAGCATTCCTCCTCTCTCTCATCTCTCTTCTTTAAAATACCTAGATCTTTCTGGAAATCAATTTACAGGAAGCATTCCTTCTCTCTCTTATCTCTTTTTTCTAATTGAGCTAGATCTTTCCGGGAATCAATTCACAGGAAGCATTCCCCCTCTCTCTCATCTCTCTTCTCTAATTGAGCTAGATCTTTGTGTGAATCAACTCACGGGAAGCATTCCTTCTCTCTCTCATCTCTCTTCTTTAACTTACCTATCACTTTCCTCCAATCAACTCACAGGAAGCATTCCCCCTCTCTCTGAACTCTCTTCATTGACTTCCCTATCTCTTTCATGGAATCAACTCACATGAATCATTCCCTCCTCTCTCTCAAATCTCTCTTCTCTAAATATGCTCTCTCTTTCTGAGAATCAACTCACAGGGAGCATTCCCCCCTCTCTCTCCCATCTTTCTTCTTTAATAGACCTAATTCTTAGGGAGAATCACTTGAGTGGTTATATCCCAGATTCATTAGGCAACCTCTCTTCACTTCAATGGATGGATTTATCAAACAACCAATTGAATGGAACTTTTCCATTCTCATTTTCAATGCTCTCCTCCCTTAGCTACCTCTATGCTGATGGGAATTCATTTCACCAAAGTATTTCTACTCCAGTACTACCCTCTACCCTTAAGTTTCTCTCTCTCTCACTAAATGGGGATCATATTATTTTAGAGGCTTTCTTACAAAACCTTAGCAAATTAGATACACTTTTCTTATCTAATGTTGTACTTAAGAGCAACACCAAATGGAATCCCTTATTTTAGATAGTTTGTACTTATCCAATTGTTTACTTAACATTAGTAGCACTTGGATTCCTTCCTTACAGTTCAGAACTCTATATATGACATCATGTAAGTTGGATGGTCAAATCCCTTCGTGGATTTCAACTCAATTCTTACTTGAAAGGTTGCAAATAGCTGATAGTAATCTTGTTGGAGAGATTCCCTCTTGGCTACAAGATATGAATCTTCAGTACATCAATCTCACAAAAAATCATCTGCAAGGTCATGTTTCGCTAAATACTTCAGCTTGGAAAGCAATGGAAGTTTTGGATGTGTCTAACAATGCATTGTCTGGACATATACCACACATTTGGTTGCCTTGTCTAGAGGCATTATTTTTGAATGACAATTTATTTACAGGAAATATTCCTCCAAGCATGCAGGTTAGCTCTTCATTAAAATTGTTAAATTTGGCAAATAATCATTTGAATGGAATGATCCCCCCAAGCATATCTAATTGTTCCTCTAGATCTTCTTTGCAAATGTTAAATTTGGCAAATAACCATTTGCATGGAATCATTCCTCCAAGCATAGTCAATTGTTCTTGGCTTCAAATTCTGAATTTGGGGGATAATAATTTGAGAGGTATGATACCATATGAGTTTGGTAAGCTGAGTCAACTGCATTCACTAGTGGTAAAGAATAACCAGCTAAGGGGAGTATTACCTCAGTCAATATCAAATTGCACAGAATTGGTTTTTCTAGATATTGGGGAAAATCTACTAAAAGGCCAAATTCCCAAGTCAATAGGATACCTTACAAAGCTACAAGTTTTAGCAATGAGGAAAAATAATTTTGAAGGTAACATTCCTAAAGAAATTGGACAACTGAGGTATCTCCAAATCTTGGACCTTTCTTCAAATTGTCTATCTGGGCTTATACCACACAACATATTTAGTTTACAAGCATTGTTGATAGAACCACAACAGGGATTTGTTCAATCATTTACTAATTTCACTATAATGGCAGATTTCATGTATCAGGATGAATTGAATATCAATTCTAAAGGAAGGGATGAGCACTATCCATATATTTACTCAACCTTGGATGCCATTGATCTCTCCAACAATCAATTGAATGGTATTCTTCCTTCTGATTTAGGAAAGTTGAAAGGCTTGATGCTGCTAAATTTATCCATGAATAATCTCAATGGTACAATTCCAAATAGTGTTGTGCAAATGAGTTGGCTGGAATCATTAGACCTCTCTACAAATAATTTTTCTGGACAAATTCCATGGGGGCTAGGATCTTTGAGCTACTTAGGAGTTCTGAGGTTATCCAACAACAACCTTTCAGGTAGCATACCACAAGGAGGACACATGGCAACATTTACAAAATCTTCATATGAAAAAAATCCAAACTTATGGGGATGCCCGCTCCCAAAGAATTGCTCTTGGCCAGAATTTTCTCCAGCTCCTCCCATTTCTTTATCTACCAATGAAGAAGGGCAAAGTGAGGAAAGTCCATGGTATTGGATTGGAGTGGGCCTATCATATGGCTTAGGTTTTGGAGCTGTGGTGTTGTCTATTGTGCTAACAAAAAGGTGGGGGCAAAACTACTTGGATGGGATTGACATGGTCTTGAAATGTTTATTTCCATGGCTACACAACTTTACGATATGAAAGGTGTTTTAAGGTGAGCTCTTAAATTTGTTTGTTCTCTTTATTTATTTTTAAAGTTGGAAGTTCATTTAATTATTATTTATTTTTATATTATTATTTAACTTAATTTTTTATTTGTGTGTTTTGTAGATCTTGGACTAATGAGAAGATTTTGAATAGGTGTTAATAATTTTGAGATAGATTGTACAAATCCATTCTGCAAATTATTATTTCCACAATTTCTTGTTATGGTGGTTAGCCAATTATATGTATTTATCTATTATTTCAAATTTAAAAGATTGTACAAATCTATTTTTCTCATTATTATTTCCAAAAATTTTATGGTGGTTAGCTAATTATATGTAAAGGCTTTATTCCAAATTTAACATAAACTATATTTAGAAAGGATTTTTTTGGTAACCTTTAGTTTGTACTAATTTGTAATTTTTTTTATATAAATCTTTTGTGTAACTTTCTATAAGTATATGATAAAATATATTTATTGCTATATGTATCATATTTTACATAGTTAAAAAATATTTAGCAAAAATTAATGTTATTGGTAAATTGAAGTTGTACTAGGATAAACTATTTTTTTTATAATTAATACAATTTGACAGTAAAACAAAACTGTTATGACATAGTGTTAGTATCAACAATAAATAATACAATTTTAATGTAAAATATATGATACTCGTTTGAAAAGATAAAAATTTAAGTACATCTATGTCAATGGAGGTATAAGCATATGATAGATCAAATTTTACAGTCAAATATGACATTATATTGCCATTTAAATCTAGTTTTAAAAGTGAGACTTATAATTTTAAAGGTTCATTTATGAAAGCTCTCTTCCAATCTATGGGAAAAAACTTATAACTAAACATTATTATCTTGGATAAACACAGTTGTTTTGCGAGACTCTAGCATAGATTATTGATTAGTGTAAATTCAATTCATTATGTTATATAGTGTATTTGAAAATAAAAAAACTTCACAATTTTATCACATTACTTATAATTTGATAAATAAATAGTGTTATATTGATAATTTTGCTATTTGTAGATTAGCTAAAACTTCATAGTTAGATTGTGATTGCATTTGGTTATGTTATGTTAAAAAGATTAAGTTCTCACACCTTCTTTTAAGTATCTTCCAAAGAAATTTTTAATTCTAATAAAATAATTTTTATAAACTAAATTCCACATAGAAATATCATTTATAGGAAAGAAACTTGTTTAGCAAAAATTTAGATGTCCCTAACTTTTATCAAATCTAGAGAATTAGAGTATATACAAGTGGTATAAGAGTAGCATTGTAAGAGTTCCTTGTTAAGATTATGGGATATTTCCACATGCAATAAGCTACATGTTCACAAAGAGAGGATAGCGCAACTCAAGATTGACAAATTTACTTTATTTTTATTTAAGTGTGTCATATTTATTTTAACTTTAAGTCTTAATGGTTAATCATAATGTAAACATACATATAAAAAATATTAAAAAAAGGTTACCATCCTAGTCAAAACATTTTGGACCTTTGTGGTTCTAGAAGTTTATGTTTGTTGGAGACTTTACAAGGAGTTAAGAGATGGAGTTTTACATTTATTGGTTGTACATTTTGCAAAACTCATCCATGTTGATAGTTGAGGATGAATAGCAATGGTATGGGTCATCCATAGGATTTTGCAATAAAAGTTACAAACCTTATAGTGACACTAATGTTTTCTACAAGATCGTTGATTTGAATAGGAAATGAATTTGCCATCAATAATGGTGAACTTATCTCTACCACGACGATTATGTCAAGCACCTTAGAGAACTTGTTGAAAACCATTGTGAATGTTTTCTGACTTCAGTAGAACTCATAATTTAACTAAATTTTCCATAGAATATGGAATACAAATAGTTTTCAACATTTGGCTTTTCGATTTAAGAAATTGGCTCATATTATCAACCAATTTTACTACTTGTAGATTAGCTAAAACTTCATAGTTAGACTATGATTGCATTTGGTTATCTTATGTTAAAATGATTAAGTTCTTACACCTTCTTTTAAGTATCTTCCAAAGAAATATTTAATTCTGATTTAATAATTTTTATAAACTAAATTCTACATAGAAATATCATTTATAGGAAACAAACTTTTTTAGTAAAAAGTTAGATGTCCCTAACTTTTATCAAATCTAGAGGATCTAGAGTATATACAAGTCGTATAAGAGTAGCATTGTAAGAGTACCTTGTTAAGATTAAGGGATATATCCATATGCAATAAGTTACATGTTCACAAAGAAAGAATAGTGCAACTCAAGATTGACAAATTTACTTTATTTTTATTTAAGTGTGTAATATTTATTTGTACTTTAAGTCTTAACGGTTAATCATAATGTAAACATACAAATAAAAAATATACAAAAAAGGTTCCCACCCTAGTCAAAACCTTTTGGACCTTTGTGGTTCTAGTAGTTTACATTTTTTGGAGACTTTACAAGGAGTTAAGAGATGGAGTTTTATATTTATTGGTTGCATATTTTGTAAAACTCATCCATGTTAATAGTTGAAGATGAATACTTGCTCAATGGTATGGGTCATCCATATTATTTTGCAATAAAAGTTACAAACCTTATACTGACACTAATGTTTTCTAAATGATCATTGATTAGAATAGGAAATGAATTTTCCATCAATAATGGTGAACTTCTCTCTACCATGATGATTGTGTTAGGCACCTTAGAAAACTTGTTGAAAACTATTGTGAATGTTTGTTGACTTGAGTACAATTAATAATTAAAAAAAATCTTCCACAGAATATGGAATACAAATAGTTTTTAACATTTAGATTTTCTATCTAAGAAATTGTCTCATATTATCAGTGTCTTGTAGGAGCTACAACATATATCCTAGAAAATTCAAATACCCACCACACTTTGTGAAATAGAAAAATAATTATTCTAGCTCCAAATTCACATCAACTAGCTATAGTTGAAAAAAAAAGATACTGGGATGACAATTTTGAGAGACTTCATGACATATACAAGGACATCTTTTTGGCACAAAAAAGTTGACTAGAATATAAGTTTATATTTTGAAGAGGGAATGATGTTGGTAAGAAAAGGACAAATGATAGACATATGGAGATCTTGTCACATCTTGTTGGATTAAAACTAGTGAGATTGAGAGTTGGAACATAGAATTTAGGCTAGGGATACTTTCTATGGGTCATATCCTATTTTAGAGATATATAACCATATCTAAAAATCCATTTACAAGAAGTAAGGTGAATAAAGGAAAAGATACAAAAAGGCATAAAAAGAATGTATATGATATGGACATGGGCATATATGAAGCTATAAGGATATGCATGATGTACCTTAATGAATATAAATACTTTTAGAGTCCTAATATGTTACATTGTGTATGTTATTATTCTAATAAATTGCTATTTTTTGTACAAATCTAACTCTTTATTCTCTTCATAAGAATAAAAATGAGTTACAAAGACTACAACACTAGAAAAAATAACTTGGGTCAGTGTCCCTCCGATTTTTATTTAAAATCATCGTCAATTTGAGATCCTTTGGATAAATAAATTCATCTCTTATCTTCCTTCTTAGGGGATTTTTATATTACCTTCCTTTTTACGGGTTTTCCTCCTCATTAGAGTGGGTGAGAATACATTTTAGCCTCTCATTCTTCCTCTTCCAACCACTCCTCATATTCATCTTTCCCTTAAGTATTAGACTCACCCATATCTAAATAATGAATAAAACAAGGTTTTTTTGTTCTTCCTCACAATAAGTTTTCCTTTAGTGTCGATTTTAGGGCATGAGCTTTCATAATTTCCATAATTAACAAAATTAAACCTTAATATAACATAGGGATCTTAGGTTTTTTAAATTGCTCCTTAATAAAAACTACCTTGAAGCCAATATAAAAAGGAAAGGAAACCAACAACTTATGTTGAAAATAATTCAACAAAACAAAGTCATGATAACCTCCACTACCTCAGCCCAAATTGTCTTGATGGAAAGGTGATCATAGGCCCTAAAAGAGAGTCTTTTCATCTTACTTCTTTCCTTCCCTTTGAAGAACCGTGTTATGGTTTCATCACTCATCTTCTTTTCTTTGAAATAATTTTTGACTGTCACAATCAAGCCATTTTTCTAAGCTATCGTGGCTTCATTTATCATAAATTCCCAACCATAAACCTTAAATATGTTCTTCCTCCACCTTTTAGGGAATGATAGTGACTTCCAAGTCATGACTATGTAGTTTTTCCATCTAGGGGACTAGACCTCTTTCAACCACCTTCCACATCTAGTTTTTTGGTTGGGTCCCATCAAAGGATAGGGTATCAACCCAAATTATTTTCCACCCATCTCAATGACATTTCTATTAGGATTACTAACTGTGAAAAAAAACCACACATAACTTGAAACTCCATAACAAATACTAATATGAATAAAGGAGGAAGGTGCTCGAAACACCCAGATTGTGTGTGAGTTGTCCTTTACTCATCATTATATGAAACTTTTGCTACTCAAACTCCCCACTAGTGCAACTCAAGATTGACATTTACTTTATTTTTATTTAAGTGTGTCATATTTATTTGTACTTTAAGTCTTAATGGTTAATCATAATGTAAACATACATATAAAAATATACAAAAAAAGCTTGCCACCCTAGTCAAAACATTTTGGACCTTTGTGGTTCTAGTAGTTTACGTTTGTTGGAGAGTTTACAAGGAGTTAAGAGATGGATTTTTACATTTCTTGGTTGAATATTTTGCAAAACTCATAGTTGAGGATGAATATAAATGGTATGGGTCATTCTATGTTATTTTCTAATAAAATTTACAAACCTTATACCGACACTAATGTTTTCTACAAGATCATTGATTTGAATAGAAAATAAATTTGCCATCAATAATGGTGAACTTCTCTCTACCTTGGTGATTGTGTCAAGTGCCTTAGAGAACTTGTTGAAAACCATTGTGGATGTTTTCTTACTTGAGTAGAACTTATAATTTAACCAAATCTTTCATAGAATTTGGAATACAAATAGTTTTCAACATTTGGCTTTTTTATTTAACATTTGATATTCTATTTCTCACATATGAGAGAAAGAGGGAATGCCATATATTTATTTCCCATCACTTGAGTGGGGTTGGATTGAGCATTGGTATGTCGGACCATAGGTTTTGTCAATGAGTTTCTAGATTATACATGTAGCTCACAACCATTTTGAAATTATGGAATTTTATACTTAAATTTTGTATATTAGAATAAAGATTAATTTTGTCTAGATAAAGGTGGAGGTTTTACATGGAATTAGCTTTTTTTTTACAATGCATTAGGTTTTTTCCAAAGTTATTTGTAGGTTAAATGTTAATCTTGTTTTCAAGAAATTGAACATCCTTTTCAAAAAAGAATTGCAAGGTTTTCAAGTATGTGTCCTCCACATGATTAAGTGGAGATGAGAATATTGTACCTTTTGTTCCATAAATTAGAATGAAATATGTTAATGGGAAGAATAATGACAAGGGAAGATGATGGAAAAGTGATG
Source organism: Thuja plicata (assembly GCA_018584345.1). NCBI lineage: Eukaryota > Viridiplantae > Streptophyta > Pinopsida > Cupressales > Cupressaceae > Thuja > Thuja plicata. The sequence goes on from MU223189.1 coordinate 39,590, forward strand.
TTCTAGAAAATTGAAGAGCATTTTATAAAATTAAAATATGTGGGGAAGGGTGCTAACCCATTATAGATCTATAAAAAAATCATTAAAAAAATTGAACTAGAACAAAACTAGTCGTAGAGAAAACAAAATTAGGGTAACCAACAAAATAGTATGGCTAGATCTTAACAAGTTACATCATATTTTAAAACAGAGCTTTGAGACTATTCATCTAAAATACTAACCTGAGAAGGTGAAGACTTGTTACTGAGATACTTATTCTAACATTGAAGAACTATCAAATAGATTCATTATTACAACTAGAACAAATCTAATCTACAAGAAAAGGTGGGTTAGTAATATTAGGGATGAAATCTTACCAGTAGAAATAACAGTACTAGGATCAACAATATTAACAAAAGAAAAAATAGAGAAATCCAAGACAAAATCAATTAGAAAAATAGAAGGCCCATGATGAATCATGTTATTGTCATAAATAGATGTGGACTAGCAAATAATACCAGCAAGTAAATTAGTAGTAGAATGGATAGGAGAAAAATAAATTATGGAAAGATATGATCCCAAATCCATTGTTAGCTAAATTAAACAAGGAGAAGAAGAAATAAGAATGGGCCTAGTTCTGAATCCTCTAAAAAAGAACTATCCTTTAAATTAACATCAATATAAAATATTAATGTGGTAATGAATAATATTCCTCTACCAATTTGGGGAAGACTACATGCGAGCACTACAAGAGAACTTATAAGTTGAATACTTGGTATAAAAAAAATTCACAGAAATCATTCCCCCTCTCTCTCATCTCTCTTCTCTAATTTAGCTAGATCTTTGTGTGAATCAACTCACATGAAGCATTCCTTTTCTCTCTCATCTCTCTTATTTAACTTATCTATCTCTTTCCTCCATTCAACTCACAAGAACCATACCCCTTCTCTCTGATCTCTCTTCATTGACTTCCCTATTTCTTTCATGGAGTCAACTCAAAGGAATTATTCCCTCCTCTCTCTCAAATATCTCTTCTATAAATATGCTCTCTATTTTTTAGAATCAACTCACATGGAGCATTCCCCCCCTATCTCTCCAATATTTCTTCTCTAATAGACCTAATTCTTAGGGAGAATCACTTGAGTGGTTATATCCCAAATTTATTAGGCAAGCTCTCTTCACTTCAATGGATGGATTTATCAAACAACCAATTGAATGGAACTTTTCCATTCTCATTTTCAATGCTCTCCTCCCTTAGCTAGCTCTATATTGATGGGAATTCATTTGACCAAAGTATTGCTAATCGTGTACTACCCCCTACCCTTAAGTTTCTCTGTCTCGCTAAATGGGCATCATATTATTTTAGAGGCTTTCTTACAAAACCTTAGCAAATTAGAGACACTTTTTGATGTAAGTGTTCCAAGGCTTGCTAGCACTTCACCTAAGAGACCTTAGCTTGTCTCTTCTAGGAACCTAATCTCCTCTAGGTCTTGATTGGATTAGATGATTAAATAAGTCCAATTCCAACTCTTCTCTAAGATTTCTCCACTCATGTGCTTCACCTTAAAAGACTAACACCTTTTGTTAGTTCAAATCTTCACTTTTCCCACTACACTTAGAAGGATCTAAGTGCCAATTCCACTCTAACATTCATGATTCATTGCAAGGATATCTATCCACTTGTAAATTTTTATCTCCTTGTCATTTGAAACCATTTACTAGGATCTTCAACTTGGTCTTCACCGGGTTTAAGGATTCAATCACTTGGAAGCCTAATTAAGGCCTATTCCTTGTAGCCTTTCACAGTGTGTTTTTCCCACTTCTTTTAAAATTTTTCCAAAGAAGTTGAAAAACCAATCACACATTTAGATAAACTCTATCACTTTACAAGAGATTTTGAAGGTTTTAGTTTCAGGAGTCCTCCATACATAGGGTTCCTACAAACTAGGAACAATAGGGCTAATAGGCCTAATTTCTAGGACAGTCTGCAACACAATGCAAAACTTGCTCAAACTTTGACCAATTGGATTGATAAAAACTTGACCCTCATAGCATGTCAAGATTTTACTATGCCCTAAATGAAAATTCACTTAGACCGTACAGTACTTCACTACCCTGCATAAGAATGCTCATTGTTTCACCTTCAAACCACTAACCAGACAGTGCATGCTCGGCTAGGGCTTGGAATTGAAAATAGCAACTCAACTTTCCCTGAATCCTAACTCTACATATGTATAGATCATTGAATCCCCTAATATTTCCATCTATCCTTAGGAAGATCCCATGGTTATATTTCATGGGGGAGCCATAACTTGACTGACTGGTTAGGACAGGACCAGTGAGTCTACTAAACTGAAATCAATGTAACTAAGACTGTATACTACCTTAAAACAACAAACTTACTGAATAAAGAATGCTTGTAACTATCCTAAGAACACAAAGAAACTATTAATTGAAGGCTTTCAATGCATAAAATGGCACTGTCACAATGAAAAACATGGGATTCTCAGAAAACTAGAATCGCAGACTGTATTGCTCTCCTCCAACTTGTTGCAATCAATGACTAACTCATGAGATTCCAGTCTCTCTATGCACTAGATGCCTTCTAGGTCCATCATTCTAGGCCCTATTGGTCAATTCCCCACTCCTATTCATAAGGGGGTCCAAATATAACAAAGTTGCATGCAACATTTTCAATAATTGCAAATGTTGTCAGAGCAACATTTTAGCAACTTTTGGCATCTTTGTCATTATGCCTTCTCCCTAAGTTTTAGGACCTCTAACCTCTTTATTTCGAGGATCCAAGATCATTAAAGGCCTCAAGGCATCTCTATGTCCTCATTTATGTGTTTAGGACACATTCATGACTCAAATCCAACATTTAGCAACTAATCCTAAGTAATTGAAAAACTACTAACAATGGCTATTGTTGTGACCTTATTCCTAATGACTAAATCACCTAGCCCACATTGACATGACCTTCTAAGGTCTAGAAACAACCTAACTATCTTGACTTGGACAATGTCAAGTACAAGCCAAAAAATGATTAAAACATGGAGGTTAGCCTAGGTGTGCTCCTGCACCACTTTTCTTATCCAATGTTGTACTTAAGAGCAACACCAAATGGAATCCCTTATTTCAGTTACCATATAGAAAAAAAGATAGTTTGTACTTATCCAATTGGGTACTTAACATTAGTAGCACTTGGATTCCCTCTTTTTAGTTCATAATTCTATATATGACATCATGTAAGCTAGATGATCAAATCCCTTCATGGATTTCAACTCAATTCTTACATGAAAGGTTGGAAATAGTTGACAGTTATCTTGTTGGAGACATTCCCTCTTGGATACAATATATGAATCTTCAGTACATCAATCTCACAAAAAATCATCTGCAAGGTCATATTTTGCTAAATAATTCAGCTTGGAAGGCAATGGAAGTTTTGGATGTGTCTAACAATGCATTTTCTAGACATATACCACATATTGGGTTGCCTCATCTACAAGAATTATTTTTTAATGACAATTTATTTAAAGGAAATATTCCTCCAAGCATGTAGGTTAGCTCTTCATTAAAATTGTTAAATTTGGAAAATAAGATTTTGAATGGATTGATCCCCCCAAGCATATCTAGTTGTTCCTCTAGATCTTCTTTTCAAATGTTAAATTTAGAAAATAACCATTTGCATGGAATCATTCTTCCAAGCATAGTCATTTCTTCTTGGCTTCAAATTCTGAATTTGGGGGATAATAATTTGAGAGGTATGATACCATTTGAGTTTGGTAAGCTGAGTCAACTGCAATCACTAGTGGTAAAGAATAATCAGCTAAGGGGAGTATTACCTTAGTCAATAGCAATTTACACAGAATTGGTTTTTTCTAGATATTGGGGAAAATCTACTAAATGGCCAAATTCCCAATTCAATAGGATACCTTTCAAAGATACAAGTTCTAGCAATGAGGAAAAATAATTTTGAAGGTAACATTCCTACAGAAATTGGGCAACTGAGGTATTTCTAAATCCATGACCTTTCTTCAAATTGTCTATCTGGGCTTATACCACACAACCTATTCTGTTTACAAGCATTGTTGATAGAACCACAACAGGAATTTGTTCAATCATTTACTAATTGCACTATAATGATAGATTTCATGTATCAGGATGAATTGAATATCAATTCTAAAGGAAGGGATGAGAACTACCCATATATTTTCTCAACCATGAAATCCATTGATCTCTCCAATAATTGATTGAATGGTATTCTTCCTTCTGATTTAGGAAAGTTGAAAGGCTTGATGTTGCTAAATTTATCCATGAATAATCTCAATGGTACAATTCCAAATAGTGTTGTGCAAATGAGTTGGTTGGAATCATTAGACCTCTCTACAAATAATTTTTCTAGACAAATTCCATGGGGGCTAGGATCTTTGAGCTACTTAAAATTTCTAAGGTTATCCAACAACAACCTTTCAGATAGCATACCACAAGGAGGACACGTGGAAACATTTACAAAATCTTCATATGAAAAAAATCCTAACTTATGGGGATGCCCGCTCCTAAAGAATTGCTCTTAGCTAGAATTATCTCTAGCTCCTCCCATTTCTTTTTCTACCAATGAAGAAGGGAAAAGTGAGGAAATTTCATGGTATTGAATTGGAGTGGGCCTATCAAATGGCTTGAGTTTTGGAGTTGTGTTGTTGTCTATTGTGCTAACAAAAAGGTGGGGACAAAAATACTTGGATGGGGTTGGCATGGTCTTGAAATGTTTATTTCCATGGCTCCACAACTTTACGATATGACAGGTGTTTTAAGGTGAGCTTTTAAATTTGTTTGTTCTCTTTATTTTTTTTTAAAGTTGGAAATTCATTTAATTATTATTTATTTTTATATTACTATTTAACTTCAATTTTTATTTGTATGTTTTGTAGATCTTGGAGTAATGAGAAGATTTTTAATAGGTGTTAATAATTTTGAGATAGATTGTACAAATCCATTCTGCTAATTATTATTTCCTCAATTTTTTGTTGTGGTGGTTACCCAATTATATGTATTAATGTATTATTTCAAATTTAAAAGATTGTACAAATCTATTTTCCTCATTATTATTACCATAATTTTTATTGTGGTTAACCAATTATATGCAAAGGTTTTATTTCAAATTTAACATAAACTATATTCAGAAAGGATTTTTTTGGTAACCTTTAGTTTGTACCGATTTGTAGTTTTTTTTTAATATAAATCTTTTGTGTAACTTTCTAATATTTATTGCTTTATGTATCATATTTTACATTGTTAAAAATATTTAGCAAAAATTAATTTAATTGGTAAATTGAAGTTAGGATAAACCATTTTTTCATAATTAATACAATTTAACAATAAAACAAAATTGTTATGACATAGTGTTAGTATCAACAATAAATAATACAATGTAGATATAAAATATATGATACTCATTTGAAAAGATAAAAATTTAAGTACCTCTATGTCAATGGAGGTATAAGCATATGATTGATCAAATTTTACAGTCATATATGACATTATATTTCTATTTAAATTTAGTTATAAAAGTGAGACTTATAATTTTTTTGGGTTCATTTATGAAAGTTCTCTTCCAATCTATGGGAAAAAAAACTTATAACTAAACATTATTATCCTGGATAAACACAATTTTTTTGCTGGGTTCTAGCATAGATTTTTGATTCCTGAAAATTCAATTCATTATGTTACATAGTGTATTTGGAAATAATAAACTTCACAATGTTATCACATTACATATAATTTTATAAATAAATAGTGCTATATTGATAATTTTGCTACTTGTAGATTACCTAAAACTTCATAGTTAGATTATGATTGCATTTGGCTATGTTATGTTATAAGATTAAGTTCTTACACCTTCTTTTAAGTATCGTCCAAAGAAATTTTTAATTCTGATTTAATAATTTTTATAAGCTGATTCCACATAGAAATATCATTTATAGGAAACAAACTTTTTTTTGTAAAAATTTAGATGTTGCTAACTTTTATCAAATCTAGAGGATCTAGAGTATATACAAGTGGTATAAGAGTAGCATTGTAAGAGTTCTTGCTAACATTATGGGATATTTCCACATGCAATAAGCTACATGTTCACAAAGAAAGGATAGTGAAACTCAAGATCGACATTTACTTTATTTTTATTTAAGTGTGTCATATTTATTTGTACTTTAAGTCTTAATGGTTAATCATAATGTAAACATACATATAAAAAAATTATACAAAAAAGGTTCCCACCCTAGTCAAAACCTTTTGGACCTTTGGGGTTCTAGTAGTTTACATTTTTTGGAGACTTTACAAGGAGTTTAAAAGATGGAGTTTTACATTTATTGGTTGTATATTTTGCAAAACTCATCCATGCTGATAGTTGAGGATGAATAGCAATGGTATGGGTCATCCATAGGATTTTGAAATAAAAGTTACAAACCTTATATTGACACTAATATTTTCTACAAGATTATTGATTTGGATAGGAAATGAATTTGTCATCAATAAAGGTGAACTTCTCTCTACCATGATGATTGTGTCAAACACCTTAGAGAACTTGTTGAAAACCGTTGTAAATGTTTGCTTACTTGAGTAGAACTCATAATTTAACTAAATCTTCCATAGAATATGGAATACAAATAGTTTTCAACATTTGTCTTTTCGATCTAAGAAATTTCTCATATTATCAATGTCTTGTAGGAGCACAACATATCTCTTAGAAAATTCAAATACCCACCACAGTTTTGGAAATAGAAAAATAATTATTCTAGCTCCAAATTCACATCAACTAGCTATAGTTGAAAAACAAATAGCGGGATGATAATTTTGAGAGACTTCATGACAATTACAAGGAAATCTTTTTGGTACAAAAAAGTTGACTAGAATATAAGTTGATGTTTTGAAGAGGGAATGATGTTAGTAGGAAAATGACAATTGATAGACATATGGAGATCTTATCACGTCTTGTTGCATTAAAACTAGTTAGATTGAGAATTGGAACATAGCATTTAGGCTAGGGATACTTTCTCTGGGTCACGTCATATTTTAGCAATATAACCATATCTAAAAATCCATTCACCAGAAGTAAGGTAAATAAAGGAAATATACAAAAAGGCATAAAAGGAATTGTATATGATATGAACATGGGAATATATGGAGCTATAAGGATATGCATGATGTACCTTAATGAATATAAATAATACAAATACTTTTAGAGTCCTAATATGTTACATTGTGTATGTTATTATTCTAATAAATAGCTAATTTTTATACAAATCTAACTCCTTATTCTCTTCATAAGATTGAAGATGGGTTACAAAGACTACAACACTAGAAAACATAACTTGGGTCAGTGTCCCTCTGATTTTAGTTAATAATCATCATCAATTTGAGATCCTTTTGACAAATAAATTCATCTCTTATCTTTCTTCTTAGGGGATTTTTATATTAACAATATTCTTCCTTTTATGGGTTTTCCTCCTCATTAGAGTGGGTGGGAATACATTTTAGCCTCTCATTCTTCCTCTTCTAGCCACTCCTCAACTTCATCTTTCCCTTAAGTATTAGACTCATCCATATCTAAATAATGAACAAAATAAGGTTTTTTGTTCTTTCTCACAATAAGAGTTCCTTTAGTGTCAATCTTTAGGGTATGAGCTTTCATAATTTCCATAATTAACAGAATTGAACCTTCATGTAACATAGGGATCTTAGGGTTTTTAAATTTCTCCTTAATGAAAACTACATTGAAGCCAACATAAAAAGGGAAAGGAAACCACAAAATTATGTTGAAAATAATTCAAAAAAATAAAATCATGATAACCTCCACTACCTCAGCCCAAATTGTCTTGATGGAAAGGTGATCATAGGCCCTAAAAGAGAGTCTTTTCATCTTACTTCTTTCCTTCCCTTTGAAGAATCGTGTTATGGCTTCATCACTCATCTTCTTTTCTTTGAAATAGTTTTTGACTCTTAAAAACAAGCCATTTTTCTAATCTATCATATCTTCATTTATCATAGATTCCCAACCATAAACCTACAATATGTTCTTCCTCCCCACTTTAGGGATTGATAGTGACTTTAGGTCATAACTATGTAGTTTTTCCATCTAGGGGACTAGACCTCCTTCAACCACCTTCCACATATAATTGTTTTGTTGGGTCCCATCAAAGGATAGGGTATCCACCCAACTTATTTTACATCCATGTCAATGACATTACTATTGGGATTACTAACTATGAAAGGGTATGTGCAAGATCATGAGGGGCCAAACTATGCCCTTAAGTGGCAATGAAAAATCAGAAAATCAGGGTTAGTAAACTTGACGTGAAAATTTGAACTAGCTATCAACCTAATATCAAAAAGTTGTAAGAATAGAATATGTAGGAAATTGAATGTAGTTTCTAAACTACTAGGCCTTTTTGGAAAAAAGTTAAATATGATTGGTGAAAAGTATAGATTTCAATGAAGCGGTACAAAAATTTCAGGAAAAAAATAAGTAGGTGTATGTCTGACCACCTTAATCATAATCAAATGATAATATTTTTTTATAAGATTTAATATATAAGTAGTAGACTCATGCCCGGATGTGACGCGTATATTTTTGTAATTTTATTCCAAAAAAATAATTAATTATGAATTTTCTGCTACAACATTTTCAAAATAAAATAACTCCCATGTCCGACCACCTTAACTCATTGAAAACTTTAAAAAATTTAAAAACAAAAAAAATTCCCTTGTAGTAAGCAAAGCATAGAATGTGACACATTTTTTGGATTTCAAAAATGTTATACCGTTTGAAAGTTATAGTTGTTTTTCAATCAGTATATAAATCATTACTTTAGAGGTAACTTAATTAGAAAATAACTAATAATTACTTACTGAATTCAAAATTTGACAGCAATTATATCGATAGAAAGCTGATAATCTCCTTAAGATACCCTTTTCATTTCATCAAATTTGGGTAAAAAAAAGTCGTCAGCTATATGGTCGAAGTCTGGAACTCAAAGAAACAGGGGAAAAATACATTTTTGTGACATTTTTAGAGTTGACCATGTAGGTTTGGTGTACAAAGAAATACCGAGCCTAATTGGGTACCCGATTTTACTCGATATTTTCAGGTACCCAAAAATGACTACAGAATTTTGATTTTTAAATTTTCCCTCCCCTTTCTCCCTCTTAAATGTTTTCCCTCCCCTTCCTCCTTCCTAATTTTCCCTCCCATTTCTCCCTCCTTCATATGATATATTATATATCAAAAATTATATATTAGATTATGTATTATATATATTAAATATTATATAATATCTATATATATTAAATATTATATAATATATATTTTACATTAAATATTATATATTATATATTAATATGTGTTTTACAATATATCACATAATATGTTCATATTTAAATTGTATGTAATATATATATTGTTAATCTCTAAAGTTTTTGTTGATCATTTAGTGTCCATACTTAGTTATTTATTCAGACAGTTTTGGTCAGCTACCACTTCGGCCGAGCTAAAACAGTATAGGTCAAGCTATCCGGCAATTCTGTGCCGAGCGCTAGAGACTTAAGTGTCGAGCAAGACAGTTTTGACATACTTGTCGGATATGACACAAACTTTAAGGCAATATGTTTGGGCCGACTTATGGGTGTATTAGGTCGACATATTTGAAGCATTTAATATTCTCTACGTAGTTAATTATGCATTTAATTATTTTATCCTGTATGGCATGTAGCCAATCAAAAAATTGGAATGCCTAGGAGGCATAAGTTTTATTTTTGATCATTGATCTAGATCTATTCACCAGATTTGAAGAGTATAATAAGATTGCTTCTTACCCTAATTATGTGAGCGATTGTAGAGAACAAAGAGAAGGTGCATGTGTGCTAAAATGTTGACACACTTCTATGAATCATTCCATCCAAGGTTGCTCAAGAATGAGGCCTCAAATATCAATCCATAGCTCTCTAGTCATGGAGTGCAAAGGTTTGAAATAGAGGCCCTCA
>MU223189.1:63493-90423 GCA_018584345.1 Thuja plicata
TATTGAAATAATTGAATAATTGAATTAATTACAATTTGATCAAGGAAATTGATTTGAATTGAAAATATTGCAAAGCATTGATTCAGGAATTTGATAAATTGATAAAATGATAAATGGGGCCCAAAGTATAGGTGACCATTTTAGGGTGCATACAGTGCATACATACATGAGAGAGGTGTGAAGGGTTGTTTTGATAAGAAGCATAGATCTAGCAGAGTAGAAGAGTAGTGAGCAGCAGAGTAAGGACATATCAGATTATAAGATCAGAAAAGGTATTATAAAGAGGAGATTCGTTATCAGCATCAGAGTGCATATCGAAGGATCATATCTTGAGACATTCTAACAAGTGTTTTAGGTGAAATCTCTTAATAGAATGGTTCTAGCAAGCCTTTCTAAATCTCTTAGCAAAGTGCTTACTTTACTGTAAGTTTAAATCCTTTCACAAGGTAGATTGTAATGATCTAAAGCTCTTAACTGGGAAAACCTTTAACCAGGTAGATTGCATATTGTAATCAAACTCTTGTAGCCCTAACAGGCACATTTTATTTCTGCAATAGTGAAGAATTTGTGGGTGTCATCCCCACCCCAGTTTTACCTATTTGGGTTTCTGGGTTACCAAATTCTGTGTATTGTGTTATTCATTTACTCTCATGGATGCTATTAGATGTTAGATAGATTACATATTTATATGTTTGTGGATCAATTAACAGAATGGTTCTAGCAAACCTTTCTAAATCTCTTAACAGAATGGTTCTAGCAGACCTTTCTAAATCTCTTAGCAGAGTGCTTACTTTACTGTAAGTTGAAATCCTTTCACAAGGTATATTGTAATGATCTAAAGCTCTTAACCGGGAAAACCTTTAACCAAGTAGATTGCATATTGTAATCAAACTCTTGCAGCCCTAATAGGCACACTTTATTGTAGCAGTAGTGAAGAATTTGTGGGTGTCATCCCCACCCTAGTTTTACCTATTTGGTTTTCTAGTTTACCAAATTATGTGTATTGTGTTATTCATTTACTCTCATGAATGCTATTAGATGTTAGATAGATTACATATTTATATGTTTGTGGATCAGTTTGTTTTAAAGTGATTAAAGTTAAAGATCTAATTCACCCCCCCTCTTAGTATCTTGCTTTCCCAATATTGTATTTCCAACAATTGGTATCAGAGCTTTGTTCTCCTACAAAAGGCTTTAATCATCTTGAGAGTATAGATCTGGAGATGGAGATTTATAGATTGGGTAAAGTCATTGAGAATCAACATATTGAAATTTAGCTAGCATTACAGCAGCTTGAGACAACTAGACAGGAATTGAGGAAGTCATTGACATCTAGGAAAGATTTGGCCAAACAAAAGAATGATACTCATTATCAGGAAGAAGACACTGCAAATCTATTTCATAATGGAGATTCTACTGAAAGCGATGTAGCAATTGCAGATCTACTAGAAAGGAACAATGTATTGTGTGAGGAAGTCAAAAACCTGACAAGAGAACGAGAAATGTAGACCATAAGACTATGTGAAGTAGTGGAACAAAAGAAGAAAGCTGAAGATGGAAAAACTATGGCTAAAGAAGATGAAAGAATGATGACTGTCAGACTTGATGAAAGGACACATGATGTGCAAATGATGACGATCAATCTGGTTGACATGGAAAATCAACTGCTACTTGCAAATTAGGAGATCAGTAGGAAAGATATGGAAATTGTGAATCTGAGATTTGAGAATGGTCAATCGAAAGATGATTTGAGATCTGAGAAATAACTGAATGAAAGGTTGAATAAAACTAATGAAGCTTTAACTCATTTTGAGAATATGATGGAAGCATAAAGGAGACCAAAAGATTCTTCTGGATTAGGTCACACTCAACAAAAAACATCTACTGAGAAAGGAGAATCATCAAAGACTGGTGAAAAGAGGAACGCAAAGACAAAGAGAAACAAACCTGTATGCCACTACTATGGAAAACCACTGCAAACATTTTCCAAAGCAAGAATGGTAAGTCCAATCCTAAACCTAAGTTCAATGGTTATCACTTTAACTGTAAGAAGTTTGGACACAAGGCACATGAATGTTGGGCTAAGGCAAATAATGCACCTCCCACATCGAGAATCAATGGATATTGTTACAATTGTCAAAAAATTGGACATAAGGCACAAGATTGTAGATCTGATGCTAAACAACAATGGACATCAAAGACACAAGCTAAAGCACCAAGAAAAGGAAACACTTACAATTGGGATTACAATACAAGGAAAAGTTGTCATTACTGTGAAGAGTATGGACATGCATTTGAAGACTGCATAAAAACACATTTCAGAGGAAGATCTAAGAGTTTGATGAATGAAAGCCTAGTTTGTTTTAGTTGTTTGAAAATTGGTCATACTAAGAGAGAGTGCAAGACAAGAGTACCTGCTCCCACTGTTGAGGAAATTAGAGCATAGATGAACCAGACATGGGTAAGGAAAATAGAACTAAGCAGCAGTGAAACTACTGAAGCTGATGTCACCCAATCCAATGGATCAGGTGATCACACAATCTCAAACTAAGTAGAAGAGGTACACAAGGAACTGTATTTAAATTTCATATCTTACGTCAGTTCCTAATATATATTGTGCCAAAGTCCATATCTACATATGAAAATATGCATTAGGAAATATTTTAAAGTTAAAGTACCGAGAAAAGTCATCTAAGCACTAGAGGTGCTGAGCATCAGTATTATAGTAAGACCGAGCTCGTCGGCATATGTGCTGAGCTAGTTTGGATTGTGACTGAGAGATTGTCAGAGTCAGCCGAGGACAGCTGTTTTGCACTAACTCCAATAGACAAAAAATTTATTACAAACCTACCTCAAAGCCTATAAAGGAATGAACCATTCATGATCCATTTCACCTTGCGATTTGAGATTTCTTTAAGTGTTGAAGCATTGGCAAACTTGATTTTAGAAGATATATTCAAAGAATTGTATAGTGTGTCGTCAGCCACTCAACAAAAGTGCAAACTTTGACAGTTGCTGAGGTACTTTATTTCATCTTTGAAACCCTTTTTCTTGTAATCATGGCCGCTAGTTTGTCTACACCAGTTAAGGGAATGGAGAAGGAATTGAAAGAAGTTCAATTGGTGAGAAGTGACACCTGTGCGCTTCCCAACTTTCAAGCCATTCCTAAGAGCACTATCAAAGGTGATTTGACTAGAGCCCTATCTTTGATCCCTCTGAAGGTACTTATGATCCATGACATTAGGGCATGTTACATGTGTAAAATCAGTGAAGTTGGAGACCATGAGCTAAGGGAATCCTATGGGAAACTATGTATAGATGGAGCCCTAAAACCTGAACACAATCATCTAGCCGAGTGAGGGTTAATTCGAGCCCTAGAGTTTCCAAGGAATTTCAGGGAAGAATGGATCAAAATTGTTCGTAGCAGGGTACATGATATGAGAATTGGGTTGGATAATGCACCAGTAAAGATTAGCAAGGATATCATATGTCATGTAACTGGTTACCCTACTATCAATAGGAAAATGACCATGAAATGCCAGAGTAAAGAAGACATAGAGAAGGTCACTAAAGTTGTATGGAACAAAAGGGGAATGACTATTTCCACCATCGAAGACCTAGAACTTGATTTTGCAGTAAGGGTTATTTCTCACAAGTTCTATCAGTTGAGCCAACTAGAAAGTGTACCTTGCATTACAGTAGACCAAGCATGGAAAATCATCAAAAAGGATCACACATATGACCTGGCTGTGCTACAGCTAACATAGCTTGCCGAGAACCTTACATCAATCAGGATAGCAAAAAATTCTATGTGTAAGTTCAGATCCTTGCCTGTATGCGTATTTTTCTATGTTCAAAAGACTTTTCCTACCTATGGAGATATAGTATGGAAAATAGATAGACCTATCACCCAACAAATAAATGTATTGATTCAACAGTTAGGTGATAATTTTGATAATGTGATGGGAACATACTTTGTGGAGTTCAAGAAAAGTATGAGACTGAGAAGCAGAATTCCTATTTCATTAGTGGAACAACATTATGAGGATGTGTTTTTTCTAGTTGACAAAAATTACACTTATGTCCAAGCTGTAGTACCTAGGGTATCATGGTTAAGGCCACTACCTTATGAAGTAAATATAGATGAAACATTTGCAGCCATAACATCTTTACTAGTAGAGGAAATTGGCAGTACTGGTAAACATTTTGGTAATTATGAAGAAGCCAAGGCCAAAATTTCTATGAACCTAAAGGCTGGCACCATGGAAAGGAAGTGGAAAAATATTGTCAAGAATCTAAAAAAGATGGTTGGCATTGCAAGTGATGAGGAAGAAGAGGATGCTTCTCTAAGATTAACTACTGGACAAGGAGAAGATATACCTCGTGAAGAAGAAGAAGAAGTTGAGTTTGAAGAGGATGTAGTTGTCAAGGGGAAAGGGAAACAACCAATGGTTGCCAAGGTAACCAAATTAAGAAAAGTTAAACCTCAAGCTACCATTCCTACTGTAAACAGACCAAGGACCACGGCATCAACTATTTCGCCTCTTGTGGTGAGAACATCAGTATACACAAGGAAGAATGCTGCCAAGAGAAGCTCAGGGAAGAAGAAACAAGTCAAGACCAAGGAAGTACTGAGCATTCTTGCCAAAAGATCAAGGAAAAGGAAACTAATCTTAAGTGATGAAGAAGATGAGGAAACAGACATTGATGTGCCGAGAAACATACCTACAACATTATTCAAACATTTTGTAGACATTGATGAGGTATGAAAGAACATTAGAAGTTCAACTGGGTTATCTGGATTTAAATTTATCAAATATGAAAAGAAAAGTATAGAGAATAAGGTCAAGTTACAAGAATCTCTATTAGACGTGATTAGTACATTCAAATTAACACCTATAGAGATAGGAAATAATGTCCCTACAGAACTTTATGATTTCTTATCTAGTAAATGGGAATTTGCATTGATGACTGAAAGGAAAATTAGGGAAGCAACTTTGGATAGATTCATACCACAATTGACAAAGAAATAGAAAGAAATTTTTTTTGATCAATATAAGCAAAAATGTGTACCCAAATATAGTGGTGCAAGAGCACCTAGGCTAACCTCCATGTTTGTTCATTTTGTCTTGTACTTGACATTAGCCAAGTCAAGATAGGTTAGTTCTTTTTGGACCTTAGTAGGTCTTTGCAATGTAGGCTAAGTGAGTTATTCATTAGGACTAAGGTCACATAAATAGCCATTGTTAGTAGTTTTTTCAAATTCTTAGGCTTAGTTGTTAAGTGTGAGGTTGGAGTCATGAATGTGTCCTAAACTCATAATTGAGGACATAGAGATGCCATAGGGACTTAAATGATCTTGGATCCTCAAAATGGAGAGGTTAGAGGTCCTAATATGTAGGGAGAAGCATAATTGAAAAGATGCCAAAAGTTGCTAAATTATTGTCATGACAACATTTGCAATAATTGCAAATGTTGCATGCAACATGGTTACATAGGATTATCCTTGAAACTAGGAGTGGGGAATCGACCAACAAGGCCCTAGAATGGTGGAAGAACGAATCTAATGCAGAGAAGGAATCAAATCAAGGAGTTAGTATTTTTTACATTGTAACAAGTTTGAAGTTGAATAGAAGTCTGCAATTTCTGAGTTTTCAATAATCCTGAGCATTCCCTTGAAACAGTCACATTGAATGGATTGAGTGCTTGAATCTAATGATTTTTTTGTGTTCCTAGGATAGTTAGAAGAACTTTTAATTCAATGAGGTAGTCGATTAGAGGAGGTATATAGTCATATTTAAGTTGTTTTGTAACTACGAGGTTCACTAGTCCTGTCCTGACCAGTCAGTCAAGTCATGGCTCCCTTATGAAATATAAGCATGGGAAACACCTGAGGGTAGATGGAAATGTTAGGGGAGTTAGTACTGTACATAATTGTAGAGTTAGGAGTCTTATAAGTGCAAGTTTCTATTTTTAAATCCAAGCCCTAGGTGAGCATGCACTGTCCGGTTAGAGGTTTGGAGGAGCAACGGTGAGCATTCATATGCAGGGGAAGGAAGTACAGTACGGTCTGAGTACATTTATAGTTAGGGTTTAGTGTTACTCTAACATAGTGAGTTGTTTGAGCTCATACCAATCAGTGAAGACAAGTTTTGGATGAGTTTTGTTTAAAGTTGCAGACTGTCCTAGGTTTTAGGCCTATTAGCCCTA
Organism: Thuja plicata; assembly: GCA_018584345.1. Classification (NCBI taxonomy): domain Eukaryota; kingdom Viridiplantae; phylum Streptophyta; class Pinopsida; order Cupressales; family Cupressaceae; genus Thuja; species Thuja plicata. Next base: position 69,704 of record MU223189.1, read on the forward strand.
TAAGACCTAGTTTATAGGTACCCTATGTACAGATGACTTAGGGGTCTAAGACTTACAAAATCCTATGTAAAATGGAAAAGGGTATTTGGATATGGTCTTACATTTTTGAGGTCTTTGGAAAAGTTTTGCAAGAAGTGAGAAAAACACACTGTTTAGGGCTACAAGGAAGTGAGCTCAATTAGGCCTCTTAAAGACACAAACTTGGAATCGACTAAAAATGGGAAGGAGATCCCTAAAGATGGATTCCAAATTGATCAAGTGCAATGCCTACATGGTGTTGGATACCCCTGCAAGTGATTCATGAATTTTAGTGTTGAAATTGACACTTAGACTCTTCTAAGTGTAAGTAAGAGAAGTGAAGATTTGAACTAACTAATGGTGTTAGTCTTTCAAGGTAAAGCACATGAGTGGAGAAATCTTAGAGAAGAGTTGAAATTGGAATTAGTTAATCATCTAAGACAATTCGAGACCTAGAAGAGATTAGGTTCCTAGACGAGGCAAGCTAGGTTTCTTAGTTGCAGTGCTAGCAAGCCTTGGAACACTTACATAATATTGGTATCAGAGCTTGATTAAAGATCACGCTTGTGGTAGATGTTTCAACCTACTGAATTAGTGGGAGAGAATACACCTAGAGTATCAAAGAAAGACAAAGTCATGGTGACTAATGCTAAGTTAGGCAAAAAGGTGGAAGAACAAGAAGACAACAAGTCATTAAGAGAAAGGTTGTCTCAAATGGAGAAACTCTTGGGAGAAGTCCAAGAGAAAGCTAAGAAGATGAAAGATAAGATAGATCAGAAAGAAGAAGAAGAAGCAAGGGAGAAAGGAGTGTAACTAGAAGAAGAAGCTCCAACCCTTGACCCTATCAGTGACCAAGAACCCTTCTTAAAGGCATTGAAGGATTTAAGTGGTAAAGCTTTGGAGGGTGTGCCACCATTTAGTAGACAAATGGATCCATATATAGTAGTGTATTGGATAGACAGCATAGAGAACCATTTTTAATGTGATGGTATCATAGAGGCCCAAAAGGTAAATGTGGCCAAGTCAAGATTGAGAGGTTCAGCTCTCACATGGTGGAAGTTTGTTCAAACTGAAATAGAGAAAGAAGGAAAGAGTCCTATAGCCACATGGAAGGGTATGGTGACTAAGATGAAGGAGACCTATTTTCCTGATGATTATGAAGTATAGATACTTAGGAGGAGGCATAATCTTAGATAAAAAGACCTAGATGTCCAAGACTACATTGAAGAGTTCCAAAATTTGTGCCTACGATCATAAATAGTTGAAGATGAAAGCATCAAGCTAGCTAGGCATTTGAATGTACTCAAATGGTTTATTCAAGAAGACATGAGTCTTGTGAACTTCAAAACCATCTGCCAATGCTATCAAATGGCCTTGAAGATAAAGGATAAAGGAAAAAGGAAGCAAGAAGAAAGTTCTAAAGGAAGAGGTAGATGAAGAGATAGTAGAGGACAAAGAGGTGGATATGGTGGAAGGAGGCTAGAATCAAGAACACAAGGAGTAGTCAAATACAATGAGAAGCAAGAAGAAAGTTCTAGTAGAGGTGGCAGAGGAAGGAACTCCAATTTAAGAGGTAGAAGTGGTGGACAAGGAAGAGGCAATTATTTTTCCAGTATGAAATGTTATCATTGTAACCAAATGGGACACCCTGCCTATAGGTGTCCAGAGAAGGGTAATACTTCTCAAGGAAGTAACAAGAAGAATAATTTGGTCCAAGAAGACACAAATGTAGCTGATAAACACCTTTAGGTGCCACTAAATTTAGAGGAAGGTGAGAACCTCATGATGAGGAGAACATTAATCAAGGAGCCAAGCCAAAGGAGGTCTTTATTTAGAATCAAATGTAAGGTGATGGGAAAAGTATGTAGAGTCATTTTAGACTCAGGGTCTACTAACAAAATTGTGTCAGAGGAAGCAGTTAGCAAGTTAGGCATGAAAAGGATACCTCATACCCATCCTTACAAGGTAACATGGCTCAATAAGGGACAACATGTTTTAGTGAATGAGAAAGCATGGGTGGAGTTCTCTATAGGGATATATAAGGACAAGGTGCTATGTGATGTACTGCCCATGGATGCATGTCACTTGCTCCTAGCTAGACCATGGAAATTTAACCACCAAGCTATCCATGATGGAGTGAAGAACTCCTATACTTTCAAGAAGGATAACATGACTTTCAAAATTTAGTCATTATTAGAATATGTAGAGATGAAGAAAGCTAGTGGCAATGTACTAATGCTGAGTGAGAAAGAGTTCTTGGAAGCCATGTAGGAAGGAGAAGGAGTTGGCTTTGCACTAATGTTTCAACCCAAGCAAATTGAAGACAAAATAGTGAAGAGAACAGAGCTTCCCCAAGAGATACAAGAAATGTTATAGAAATATGAAGGTATTGTCAGTGATGGACAGCCATCAACCTTACCCCCTATAAGACCCATAAGCCATAAGATTGACCTTATTCCTGGAGCTACCCTACCCAATAAAGCAGCCTACAAAATAACCCCTCAATAGAATGAGGAAATAGCTAGGCAAATTCAAGAGTTGTTAGAACAAGGTCTTATAAGGAAGAATATTAGTCCCTGCGTTGTACCCATAGTCCTAGCCCCTAAGAAAGGAGGTACTTGGAGATTATTTACTAAATCCAAAGCCATTAATAGGATCACTATTAGATATAGGTTCCCTATCCCTAGGATTGAAGACTTGATGGATTGTCTAGGAGGTGCAAGGTACGTCACAAAGTAAGATTTAAAAAGTGGATATCACTAGATAAAGGTGAATGAAGGAGATGAGTGGAAGACAACCTTCAAGACCATTGAAGGGATGTATGAATGGCTAGTCATGCCATTTGGATTATCAAATGCTCTGTCAACTTTTATGAGGTTGATGAATGAAGTACTCAAGGATCACATTGGCAAGTTTTTTGTGGTATACTTGGATGATATACTCATCTTTAGTAAGACAAGAGAGGAACACCTCAAACATGTGGAATTAGTACTCAAGAGGCTACATGAAGAGAAGCTCATGATTAAATTGGAGAATTGTGAGTTCATCAAAACAGAGCTAGTGTACCTAGGATTTGTTCTATCTCATGGTAATCTGAAATGGATAAAAGTAAAGTGGAAGCCATCATGAATTGGCCTATTCCAAGGACACCAACAGAGGTAAGAAGTTTTCATGGCCTTGCTTAGTATTATAGGAAGTTCATAAGGAAATTTAGTGCTATTTTTTCTTCTATGTTGGACACAATTAAAGGAGGAATGAAGACCAAGTTTACATGGAACCAACAAGCTAATAAGAGCTTTGAGTTACTAAAGGAAAATATTGCTACCCAACAAGTGCTAGTCTTGCCAAGCTTTGAGAAGCTTTTTACAATTGAATGTGATGCAAGTAACATAGCTATTGGAGATATCCTAAGAGTTGAGTGAAGAAAAGAAGAAGTATTCTTATTATGACCTTGAGTTGTATGCATTGGTTCAAGCCTTGAGAAAGTGGAGGCACTACTTTCTACCCAAGGAGTTCATTGTTTATTTAGATAATCAAGCCTTAAGTTTCCTAAACTCTCAAAAGAAGTTGAGCCACAAGCACATGAAGCGGGTTGAGTACCTATAATCTTACACATTTAACATCAAACATAAGAAAGGTGTCCTAAATAAAGTTTCAAATTCATTGTCAAGAAGAGCTCTTACTATCCAAGAGATTCAGTTAAAGAGTATGGGAATAGATCACTTCAAGGACCTATATGCTAAAGATGAGGACTTTGGAGACATTTACAAGGTATGTGCTGAATACAAAAACCATTTTCATAGTAAGTATGATGAGTATACTTTGCAAAGTAACCTTTTGTTTAAGGGAAATCAGTTATGTGTCCCTATAGGCTCTATTAGGGAGAATATGATTGAAGAGAAGCACAATGGTGCATTGAGTGGTCACTTTGGGATCACAAAGACACAAGAACTAGTTCAAATGTTCTACTATTGGCTGAGGATGAATCTTGATGTCAAAAGGTATGTGGAGATTTGTATAGTGTGTTAAAGAGCCAAGGGTACTTCATCAAATGGTGGTCTTTATCAGCCCCTACCTATTCCTACTAGACCATGGGATTGCTTGAGCATGGATTTTGTAGTTGGGCTACCCAAGACAAGACAAGGCATGGATAGAGTTTATGTAGTTGTGGATAGGTTTCGTAAAATGGCTCACTTTGTGCCATACAAGACCACTAATGATTTCAACCAAATAACCTCTCTATTCTTCAAAGAGATAGTAAGAATCCATGGGTTACCTAAGAGCATTGTGTCTGATAGAGACACCAAATTTATGAGTCATTTTTGGAGGACTCTTTGGAAAATATTAGGCACTAATTTATCCTTTGGATATGCCTACCATCCCCAAACTGATGGTCAGACTGAAGTGTTGAATAGAAGCCTTGGAAATCTACTAAGGTTCTAGACAAAGGAGTACGAACAAAAATGGGATCAATTGATTGGACAGGCTGAGTATTCCTACAATGATACCATCAATAGGTCAACAGGGAAGAGCCCCTTTGAGGTGGTGTATGGAATACATCCTAGAGGAGTCTACGAGTTGAGAGACTTAAAGGATGGAGTGAAAGCAAGTGGATATGTAGATAATTTTTCTAATGCCATGCAAGAGATACATGATATAGTCCAGAAAACCCTGATAGAGAACATGTTGAAACATAAGGCAAAGGTTGATGAAAGTAGGGGGACAGTTGAGTTTAATGTGGGTGACATGGTGATGATACATCTCAATAAATCAAGATTGTAGAAGGGAGTCCCTCACAAGTTGCAGATGAGAAGGATAGGCCCTTTCCCAATCATGGCTAAGTATGGTGATAATGCAATCAAAGTTGAACTCCTGGAAGATAGTGGTTTGTCACCTATCTTCAACATTGCAGACTTAGTCCACTACAAAGGACAAAAGAAAGACTTGCATCAGAGTCTTTAGGAAGTCATTAGAGATGTAGAGGAAGTACAATTACCCTCTTCCACAGTCACAGGAGCTGACAACATACTGGATACAAGAGTATACAAGAAGACCAAAACCAAAGAGTATAAGGAGCACTTGATCAAAAGACATGATCAAAAAAATGCAGATGCAATATGGGTCAAAGAATCAAAGTTCAAGAAGATGGGGAGTGATCTAGGCATCCTCAATCCAAGGGTGGATTGATCTTTTTGTTTTGGGGAGGATGGTGTAGGAGCACCTAGGCTAACCTCCATGTTAGTTAATTTTGGCTTGTACTTGACATTAGCCAATTCAAGATAGGTTAGTTGTTTTTGGACCTTAGTAGGTCTTTGAAATGTAGGCTAAGTGAGTTAGTCATTAGGACTAAGGTCACATAAATGGCCATTGTTAGTAGTATTTTCCAATTCTTAGGCTTCGTTATTAAGTGTGAGGTTGGAGTCATGAATGTGTCCTAAACTCATAATAGAGGACATAGAGATGCCATAGGGACTTAAATGAGCTTGGATCCTCAAAATGGAGAGGTTAGAGTTCCTAAAATGTAGGGAGAAGGCATAACTGAAAAGATCCCAAAAGTTGCTAAATTCTTGTCATGACAACATTTGCAATAATTACAAATGTTGCATGCAACATGGTTACATCAAATTATCCTTGAAACTATAAGTGGGGAATCAACCAAAAAATCCCTATAATGGTGGAAGAAGGAATATAATGGAGAGGACTCAAATCAAGGAGTTAGTGTTTTTACATTGTAACAAGTTTGAAGTTGAATAGAAGTCTGCAATTTCTGAGTTTTCAATAATCCCGAGAATTCCCTTGAAACAGTCACATTGAATGGATTGAATTCTTGAATCTAACTATTTTTTTGTGTTCCTAGGATAGTTAGAAGCACTTTTAATTTAGTGAGGTAGTCGATTAGAGGTAGTATACAGTCATAGTTAAATTGTTTTGTAACTAGGAGGTTCACTGGTCCTGTCCTGACTAGTCAGTCGAGTCATGGCTCTCTCATGAAATATAACCATGGGAAACACCTAAGAGTAGATGGAAATGTTAGGGGAGTTATTAATGTACATAATTGTAGAGTTAGGAGTCTTAGAAGTGCAAGTTTCTATTTTTAGATCCAAGCCCTAGGTGAGTATGCACTGTACGATTAGAGGTTTAGCGGAGTAACAATGAGCATTCATATGCAGGGGAAGGAAGTAAAATATGGTCTAAGTACATTTATAGTTAGGTTTTAGTGTTACTCTAACATACTGAGTTGGTTGAGCTCATACCAATCAGTGAAGACAAGTTTTGGATGAGTTTTGTTTAAAGTTGCAGACTGTCCTAGGTTTTAGGCCTATTAGCCCTATAAGGTACCTTATGTACGGATGAATTAGGGGTCTAAGACTTACAAAATCCTTTGTAAAATGGAAAATGGTATCTATATATGGTCTTATATTTTTGAGGTCTTTGGAAATTTTTTGCAAGAAGTGAGAAAAATACATTGTTTAGGGCTACAAGGAAGTGAGCTCAATTAGGCCTCTTGAAGACACAAAGTTGGACTTGACTGAAAATGGGAAGGACATCCCTCAAGATGGATTCCAAATTGATCAAGTGAAATTCTTACATGGTGTTGGATACCCCTACAAGTGATTCATGAATGTTAGTGTGGAAATTGACACTTAGACTCTTCTAAGTGTAAGTAAGAGAAGTGGAGATTTGAACTAACTAAGGGTGTTAGTTTTTCAGGGTGAAGCACATGAGTGGAGAACTCTTAGAGAAGAGTTGAAATTGGACTTAGTTAATCATCTAATCCAATTCAAGACATAGAGGAGATTAGGTTCCTAGAAGAGGAAAGCTAGGTCTCTTAGTTGCAGTGCTAGCAAGCCTTGGAACACTTACATCATATAGAGCTTATGTTATTTTGAAGAATGATATTGAAGGAGTAGTACAGAAAAGTACTCAAATTTGGAAAGAGATTTTTGGGTTTTCAGTTCCAAAAGAGAAGAAAATAGATGAAGGAACCTCTGACCAAATCACCACTGATCAAACAGAAACTGAAACTGAAACACAAAAGGAAATAGATGATGAGAAAGTTATAGACTTGACAATGGATAGTCCCATTGACACCACACTAGTTGATAATAGAAATGTGGATTTCGAGGATCAAGATGAGCTAGCAATGATACTAAGGTCAATGAAGATAAAAATGAAGAAGAAGGAGCCAAGAAAGAGAAACCAGAAGATCAAGAGGTAAATACTGAAAATCCACCTATTATAAAGGTTTCTCAGACATTATTAAATAACAGAGACATAATAGAAGTAACTAGAGACAAGCCTAAAGAACAAGAGGCTATACAAGTGTTGGTAAACCTACCACACTCTACTTTATCTACTCCCACTTGACTCAAAATGGGGAATGTACCTGACCAACAGGATATCTTGATTAAGATGAAGTCAACAACTAAATTGCTTACTGACAAAGGGAAGGAAATTGTTGAAATTGAGCCAGTTGATAGCTCACCTGAGCCCAAAAGGAGGAAGCTAAATAAGAAGAAGTCAGTAGGAATAAATGTCACATTAGATGAAGTAATTGTGATTCCTAAATGGGATCCTAAGAATTTTCCATATGAGAAGATTCAGACCCTTCAAGAACTTTTGAAGAGGAAGAAGAGATAGGAAGAAATGAAGCGAGAACAGAAGTAGAAGCAAGTTCTGCATGACATCAAAGATATTTTTGTAAATGCCTTTGATATGGATGATGTAAATGACCAGGAACCTATACTAGAACAGCTAGTTCACATTGTACAAAAGGTGACTGATGATAATATCAAGGCAAATGACAAACTAATGCAAAGGTCTGAGAGAAAGTTTAAGAGAAAAGTACTAGAAAAGATATCTGAAAAGATAGCTACACAATAGGTTAAACTTTCCTCTCTCATTGAAATTATAGAAGAGGTTGCAAACAATGTATTTTATTTGTACAAAAGACTATGTGATGAATCTTTCTTTACCAAAGAAAATAAACAGTTAATTGAGAAATTGCAACTGGATATGAAGTCAACTGCAAGTTCATTGAGAATGGAGGCTAGCTCTAGCTCCATTCATTTCAATAAGTTAACTCATGCACAGAGGAGTTTGTTCGAGCTTATGGCTGAAGATGTCTGAATCAGGGCCAAATTAATTATGATTCAGGCTAATCTAATACCTCATCTGGAGGTTATTCAGAAAGAACTCACAGCTACCATAGAACTGATAAAGAGAGACTCTCATCTATCTACTGCAAAAAGTTTGGTAAGTCTAGAAGCTGAGCTAGAAGTTAAGTTGGAAGTTATGAACTTTGTTAAAGATAGTTGGGACACTTCATTTCCATTAATTCTTCAACTTCATAAACAGTTCTTAGATAAGTACAACTTAACCCCTCCAACAATCAGTGACAAAAACAAGGGGGAATCAGGAAAGAAAGGAAGAATAGATGAGCCAAAGGTATATATATATATATATATATATATATATATAGTTTGCTAAAGGCATGTATACTATATAGATAATCTATTAAGTATGGAGTATAATAAAAGGGGGAGTACTGTATGTACTTAGGCAATTTTTGTGGATGTAAATAGAATGATAAGTGTTTTTGCCACTAAATATCAAAGGGGGAGATTGTTAATCTCTAAAGTTTTGGTTGATCATTTAGTGTCCACACTTAGTTATTTATTCAGGTAGTTTTGGTGGGCTACCATTGCGGCTGAGCTAAATAGTATAGGCCAAGCTACCCGACAAGTCATTGTTGAGTAGAATAGATCATAGATGTTGAGCTATCTGGCAATTCCATGCTGAGCGCCAGAGAATTAAGTGCCGACAAAGAGAAGGTGCATACATACATGAGAGAGGTTTGAAGGGTTGTTTTGATAAGAAGCATAGATCTAGCAGAGTAGAAGAGCAGTGAGTAGCAAAGTAAGGACATATCAGATTATAAGATCAGAAAAGGTATTATAAAGAGGAGATCCGTTATCAGCATTAGAGTGCATATCGAAGGATCATATTTTAAGACATTCTAACAAGTGTATCAGGTGAAGTATCTTAACAGAGTGGTTCTAACAGACCTTTCTAAATCTCTTAGCAGAGTTCTTATTTTAATGTAAGTTGAAATCCTTTCACAAGGTAGATTGTAATTGTAGACACCCTAAAATGGACAGGCTTGCGACTTTACATTAAAAAAACTAATTTTCATCTATTAATTAATGATTTTTTAATCATTAATTAATCATCTATTTTCCTCTAAATTCATTCCCCAAATCATCTAATCAAATTCCCAAAATTAATTAAATAATTAATTTTATTTAATTAATTAGCTTTAATTGATTAATTATCATTAATTAATTAATTAAACTCAGTTTCCTATAGTTTAAATTCAAATATTTAAACTTGCTAATTAAATTCTTCCAATTAAATTAAATTAAATTAAATTAATTTAATTTCATCAAATAAAGAAATTCTTAATAAAAAAGAATTCAATTATCTCACATGTTGAAACAATAATTAAATAAATGAATTAAATATTCATTTATCTTCAAAGAGATAACTCCAATCAGATCACATGGGTTACTCCACCCATCTCTCCAGTCTACATGCTTAACTTCACCCACCTCTTCAGTTAAAAAAGGTAACTCATAATTAGCTCTTCAGTCAACCAAACTCTATCTCCTCTTTACCAAATGAAGAGGTGGAGTTTACTGAGGACATCTCCCGTTCCTTTTGATCTCAACCATTCATCTCCCTATCTCTGGGATTCATCTCAACTGTGCATATCATCACCAAATCCAATATAATAAACCCTTCATAACCATTTGAAGGATCCAGGATTTTAAGCTCTTGTGTGCCATTACTCCATCAGTTTGGTTCTATCATTCAAGCCATCTTGCGATCACACACCCATTTCAATTAGAAAATTATTGACACTTCTCAAGTCATAGACGCTACCCCGCTAATACTGAGCATCAAGAACAACATTTTAGAAGAAGTAGAGAGAGAAAATAGAATCTTCAAGCATCATGGGGTTTGCATTTATCTATTTTCCTTTTTCTTTCTTGTATATTTTATTGATTACATTTCATTGTTATTCATTTTAGTGGTATTGTGTATTTGATTTGTATCAATTGTGAAACCTTTGCTACTGACCCCTGCCTTTGGAAAGCTTGTGAAACCACGGATCATAAAATAGAGAGGCATTACATTTTGGTGAACCCAACGTGAATAAAACAGCGTGAATATCTCTTACAAATGAAGAAAAGGATTGATTAACCATAGCCGTATGGTCATAAATTTAAAAATCTGATCTTTTTTTGACATTTGTATTATTTTACAATTTCTGGTATTTTACTGCAATCGATGAAACTGTGCAACAATTGACTGGTTTAATATTGCAGTTGATTGCAGGCTTTCACAGTTTTATTCTGTCTTCTTTCTTCAGGTACTTTGCCACAATCATCTGATCCATGCCGCAATTGACATAAATTTACCGCAGTTGCCCGATACATGCCGCAATTGACAGCATTTCACCATAGTTGCCAGTGCTTTACCAAAATCGACAGAAATCTACCGCACTTGTCAGAAGTTTGCCGTAATCGCAGAAATATTGCAAATATCATATCCAAATATTCTGTCTATCTATTTCTAAATTGACTTTTTTTTTATTTCTATGCAGGATTGGATCCGATCACCGAGGACAGAGAAACGTAAGATTTGGTAAGCATCGTTCATTATTTCAAAGTTCATATACTCTCATTTTTTTACAAATAATCCTTTTTGGTACTGACCTATTTAAACAAAGAAAACTAAAAGGAATTTATTTGTCAATTTGGGTTTTAAAAAGAACAGTGCTTGCAAAACTTATCACATCTCATATTTTAGATTTGGGCTTAAAATTGACGTGAGGTTTAAAATTGAACAAAGGCAAAAAATCTCTCAATTTGGTTCACTAAAATTGAACAAGCAATCAACACCTACTTTTGGGCTTAAAATTGAACATTTGTGCTTGTATGGTGGTGTAGCTTAGTTCACATTTCAAACTTTGGAGCTTAATCGATTTACATTGTGTCTTGAGTTTTGGGTGCATTTGCACAAACCGTTAGATTACAAACCTTTACTTTTTTAGAAAGGCCTATCTGGGGAATGCGCTTCTTCCTCAGAGGATGACCTTAAACCAGTAATCCTTCCAATTGGTATATAAACAAGGTGTGAACCAAAGTTTTGTCTTATCTAGCCAAGCTCGGGCAAGGTGTGTTGATGATAGTCTGGATCGGGTGAATATTCCTAAGGAGCCAGTGTGGTCAACTAGGCTCTTAAGTGAGTCACGCATGTACAAGCTGATTGGAGAGACACCATAGACCCTTACTACAACCTAGATTAATTAGAGGCCAACCCGTTTACCTCCGAACAAATACTTTATTATAGTGCAAGGGGTTGCAGAATTTCCCCCCAAGATTCCCAACATATGTGTCCCACAGTATTTGTGTAGTGAAAGAGAGCTTCACTTCATGGAAACAATACTTGAAAATGGCAAAAACATTGGCACCTACATCGTGGATCTTCGTGTCCTAGTAGCGTGACAATTATTGTGTGAGCTAACGTACATCCAAGCATTGGGCCTATAACATTGTATTATGAAGCCATTGACCTAGATTAATCTGATTGTTCATTGTTGAGACCTCGTGATAACCTTGCAACTTGAAAAAGTTGTAGAACATACACAATTTCAATCTTCATTCTTCAAAACATAGTGTCTATTATGCTTGTTCCTTTGATCAGTTTCTGAAAATGCAAAACAAGACATACAAACTGTCAAAATGAGTCAAACGTGTTAAAGTCTAGGGTTGTCAATGTCAACTGTCTTGCAAATCGGAAGCATTGTTCTGAAAATTTCAAAAAATATCAAGCAGTGATACTTATCCTCTAGTCTTTTTTAGACTATTCCTCATTTACCGCAATTGTCGCATTGTGCTGCAATTGAAGGAATTTTTCCATAGTTGACTCTTTTATTACCACATTTGTCATGTTTATTACCACAATTAGTGATAAACTACCGCAATTGACCAGTTATTTTACCGCAATTGGTGAAATTGTACCGTAATTGACTAGATATACTATATTCTGGTTTTGACCTAAAAACCTTGAAAGAATTCTTCATTTGGTGTCCAAAACTAGTGTCTATCCCAGGAAAATGTGAAGAACATTGTGTGAATCTCTAAACATTAAAGATTACCCTTTCTCTGTAAAGCAAGATTATTGTCAAAAACATTGTTAGTTCAAAAGCTTAGACTCAAAATACCTTGATCTCATCATATCAAACATCATCATCTTTATCAAAGTGACGTTGTCCAAGGCAAAGGTCGGAAAATCTTATCTTTTTATCATCGCCACTTTGAGATCAAGTTATATCAAAATCTATCCTTAGAATTACCCTTGTTCAAAACATAACTCAGACTTCCTCAGAAAGGATCTTCTTCCCTATTTGCTTTATATCACTTATTTTAGTTACAAAACTTGGACTGTACTATGTCTCAAACACCTCATGGAGGACCTTACCCAAGGTCTAAGGCTAGAACTCAACCTGATGAGTCATATATCAACTGCTTCCCCGCTTGGGAAACAGAGCAAGAGAACGATCCCTTTATGAACACCAATTCTGCTTTATTCATTGAACAACCCCGTGGGGCAGCCTTTTTTCAAGATATCAAAAAAGAAGAACTTGAAGATGTGGAGCAAGATGCTTACTCCATGAAAGTAGTTGATACTTTTGTAGAGAGGAATCCTGAACGTTACTTGGCCATGCTAATAAAGAAGGGAGTCAAACTCCCCATTGAATTTAGTGTATTGACTATATGGCCTGAAAAACCTCTTGCAGGTCAAAACACTGCTCAAACTCCTGAGATGCTACATGTTGTGTCTCCGATCTTTCCACCATTGGTTTTATCCACATTGACACAGACTATGTCCAATCAATCCAATAACCTGACCCAGGCTAGCACATCATCTACTCAAGGCATGACAGGCTCGCAACTAAGTGCACCCATGGTCACTAGTATGCCTCCACCTTTGGTCTCATGGCCAGGACAATCAAGCTCTCATGCTATGCCTTCCATCCCACCAAACACCAACTATTTCAAAACTATGTCGCTGCTGCAATCAATTCACACTAGTCTTGGGATCAACACCTCATGCCTGCAGGGATCCATCTCTGTAGGAATGACTTACAGTCAAGGCCCACCCAAAGCTACATATTTTTCCATTTTGACACCAATCCAACCTCTGCAATAGCAACCCTAGCTTTAGTTTCCTCAAATCCAACCTCTGCAACAACAGCCCCAGCTTCAGTTGCCTCAAATCCAACCCCTGCAACAACAACCCCAGCTTTAGTTGCCTCAAATACAACCCCGCAATAGCTACCCCAGCTTTAGTTGCCTCAGTTCCAACCCCCACAACAACAACCCCAGCTTCAGTTTCCTCAAATCCAACCCCCGCAACAGCAACCCCAGCTTCAGTTTCCTCAAAACCAACCTCAATAGCAGCAATACCAACCCCAGCAGTATCAACCCCAGTTTCAATCACAGCAGAAAATGCATCAAAACCCACCATGGGCTACTCATGTCCCTTCATTTACAAATCACTCGATATGGATTCAATATCAAGTCCCTAGGATGAAATCCTATGTTCCTACTCCAAGGACATAGAGGCACAGCCTCATACCCACCACAGCACAGAGGAACATCGTTACACATCAACCTCAGAATCAAATGGACATGTTAATGCAACAAATGCAAACCCTTCAAACCCAAATGATGGATATGCAAATTCAGGGGAAAACTACATCCTATACTGCAGAGGATTTATATCCATACCCCTTTGACCATTCTCTTCACATGTCTCCATTCCCAAATCACTTCTCGGTACTGAAATTCAACAAATATAGGGGCAGTACCAACCCTATTGAACATATCCGAGAGTTTTTTGCTAGTTGCATTGAACTTTCTCATGATGAGACGTATCTAATGTGACTTTTCCCACAAAGCTTGGCTGGACCAGCAATAGAATGGTTCTCACATCTACCTCATGGCATTCAGTCTTGGGGTGAACTGGCTGAAAATTTCATAGCTCACTTCCATCATAACATCAAGTGCAAGGTCAACATCAAGGACCTTTGTGATATCAAATAGAAAGATGGAGATTATTTTGTGAAATTCCTACAGAGATGGAGGAATACAAAAAACAACATAACATATGATGTGCCCGAACAAGACTTAATAGTCATGTTTGTTGACAATCTAATTCCAGACATGTCATTCACAACAGAGTTACAGTTAGCTCTGAACTTCACACAAGTCATCGAAAGAGGAGTTCATTGTGAGAAGAACTTAGTCAAATGAGGAGTCCTTGTAGATTCCACACAAATGAATACAACCAAAAATGCAATAGACAAAGCTAAGTGGTGGAACAAAAACAAAAATTTCACTAGTGATGTTGTCATTGATGTGAAGACAGTCAACTACGTGCAACCCAAGGTGTCATTGCAAGGCACACCTATGGCCAACCAAAAACCCATAGGGCCCACTCAACAAGCATACACCGAAAACCAACCTCCCCCTGTACAAGTGGCCACTGTGTCAAACAATCAACAATAGCATCAATGCAAACCACGGTTTCAATTCCAGCGACGAGATTTCACACCATTAGGAGAGCCAATAGAATCAGCTTTATGCAAGTTGATACAATAAAACGCTATCACTCTCCTAGAAATTAGAGACTTTGAACAAAATTAAAACAAACCAAGGTGGTATAATGACAATGACATATTGTTGGAATGTCATGCCGTTTGGCTTAAAGAATTTTGGAGCAACATACCAAAGGGCTATGATGACTATATTTCATGATCTCATCCACAAGACAATGGAAGACTATGTGGATGACATACTAGCCAAATCAATACTTTGAAAGGATCATCTATAGGTTTTGGGACCCATCTTTGACAAAATGCAAGAATTCAAAGTCCGTTTAAACCCAAAAAAGTGTGCATTTGGTGTCACAGTGGGAAAATTACTAGGGTTCATAGTATCACACAAAGGAATTGAAGTGGATCCAGCAAAGGTCAAAGAAATATTGGATATGCCTCCACCATCGAACCTGAGACAACTACAAGGCTTACAAG
The DNA here is from genome assembly GCA_018584345.1 of Thuja plicata. Classification (NCBI taxonomy): domain Eukaryota; kingdom Viridiplantae; phylum Streptophyta; class Pinopsida; order Cupressales; family Cupressaceae; genus Thuja; species Thuja plicata. The sequence continues at coordinate 84,888 of MU223189.1, forward strand.
GAAGGATCCAATCGATTAGACGCTTCATCGCTCAACTAGCAGAAAAGTGCCACCCATTCCAACATCTATTGCATAAAGACATCAAATTCATATGGACAGAGCAATGTGAATAGGCATTTCAGATATTCAAAGACTACCTTCTTAAGTCTCCTACATTGGTACCACCAATACAAGAAAGACCATTTCTTCTATATATCTCAGCAACGGAATCAATATTAGGTGTACTCTTGGCACAACATGATGATGCAGGAAAAGAGAGGGTCATCTACTATCTAAGAAGGACTTTGGTTGGATATGAGCTAAACTATATGCCAATTGAGAAGTCATGCCTAGCAGTTGTTTTTGCTTCCCAGAACCTAAGACACTATTTGTTGAGTCACAAAACGAAATTGGTTGCACATATTGATCCTCTCAAGTACCTCCTAAGCAAAGCAGTGCTCACTAGATGACTGGCAAAGTGGGTAATGATCTTAAGTGAGTTTGACATTGAGTATGTAGACAGAAAGGCCATCAAGGGATAAGTGATCTTAGATCAACTAGCAGAGGCACCAGTTCAAGACCACTAGCCTATTATCTCTGACTTTCCTGATGAATCTATCATGACACTACAACCAATGATCAAGGTATGGCAACTTTATTTTGATGGATCATGTATGAACCATGGTGCGGGGGCAGGGATAGTTCTTATCACTCCAGATCATGATACAATTCCAAAGTCTTTCAGACTTAACTTCCAAAGCACCAACAACATATCAGAATATGAAGCACTGGTCATTAGTCTAAAGATAGCAATTCAATGGAGAATCAAGAACCTTAGAGTCTTTGGTGATTCACAGTTGGTCATCAGTCAAGTAAACAATGATTATATGACAAAAGATGAGAAACTCATACCATACAGAGCACATATAGAACAACTGCACACCAAGTTCCATTACATTCTCTTTGAGCAAGTCCCAAGAGCACAGAACAAGGCTACAGATGTGATGGCTACCATAGCATCACTGATTGATATGCCAGATAAAAAAACAAAATTCTAGTTTCTAGTAGAGAAACTCTTGGTGCCCTCACATCAGGCATCTATCATAGAATTATCGTGTGTCCTTGTTGGTCCTGAATCCCCATGGTACCAAGATGTCTATAACTATCTCCAAAACAATGTCTTACCTCCAAACTTGTCTAGGAACCAGAGAAAATCCTTCATTTTCCAAGCCTCTAGGCATACCCTCCACTCAACTACTCTATATAGATGAAGTCTAGATGGAACATTACTACGATGTCTCACTTCCATGGAATCCCAGAAATCTTTGTACGAGGTACATGAAGGAATTTGTGGAACCCACGGAGGTGGAAAAAACTTAGCTAAGAAGATCATTCGAATGGGATACTATTGGCCCACAATAGAGATAGATGCACACAAGCATGTTCAAAGGTGTAGATAGTGTCAAGTTCATGGAGACCTCATCCATGCACCAGCCCAGGAACTAAATCCCATCACATCGCCATTACCATTTTCAATGTGGGGATTTGACCTAGTGGGAAAAATTACAACTTCTTCAGCAAACAGACACAAGTACATCATAGCAGCAATGAAGTACTTCACCAAGTAGGTGGAAGCAATTCCCCTCACTTACATCACTGGAAAATAGATAGCAATGTTCATACTTAACAACATTAGCTATCGATACGGGATCCCCCAAACAATCTTGATAGATCATGGTACACCTTTCCAGAAAAAGGATGTTGAAGACCTATGTGAACAGTTCCACATCAAACAAGGGTTCTCCTCATTTTACTACCCTCAAGGGAATGGCCAAGCTAAAGCAACAAATAAGACAATCTTGAAAATCCTAAAGAAAATAGTGAATGAATCAGGGCGAGACTGGCATTTACAACTTAGTCCCATATTATGGGCATACAAAACTAGTGTGAGAACACCTACAAGAGCCACTCCTTTCTCCCTAGTCTATGGATCAAAGGCGGTATTACCCCTCAAAGTGGAAATCCCATCCCTCAGGATATCATTGAAGAACCTGGTTTCAGATGAAGACTATAGAGTAGAAAGGCTCAGTGAACTAGAGTTACTAGATGAAAGAAGATAGCATTCCTTCGACCACGTACAAGGCTATCAGAATTGCTTTAGAAGGAACTATCATAAGAAGGTGAAGCCATGAACATTTGAGGTAGGAAACCTTGTCCTCATGGAAAATCAAAAGAATCAAGCAGAGCGAGTCAAACCCAGAAAGTTTGAGCCTAACTAGCTAGGACCATTTGTTATTATCAACTCTACTTAGAGTGGGGAATTCATACTTGCAACACCAGAAGGAGACCATCTCTCTGACTACATCAACAACATGCACCTAAAGAGGTTCTACCCTTAAGGTCTCTATGGCTAAGGCATTTATCTACATATCCGAAAAATACCAAAAAAAATTTAAAAAAAATACAAAAGTTACCTTGGTGAAAACCTGGCAATCAGGCACCTTGGTGACAACCAGAAAAAATAAAAAAAGTAAAGATAAATAAAATCTCTCTCTCAATGAAAACCTGGCAATCAGGCACTATTGAGTAGGTACCTTGGTGAAAACCTGGCAAACAGGCGCTGAGTGTTCAAATCCAGCTTCACCATCAATAAGCTCCAAAAGCTTGAGCACACTTCAAAATGCAAGACTGACTATCCCAAGCTGTATCCAGAAACACCATCCCCTCTAAGCACCAAGCACTTACCCATGGGTAATACTGGTCCACCAGACTAGGGGGCGATTCTAAAGGTCCTAAAAAAATCCAAAAAAATTGAAAAACTCATCAAAATCCTAAAAAGATCAAAATCAAGAGAAAATCAATCTTCACCAAAAATATTCAAAAAAAGTTGCAAAATCCAAAGCAATAAAACCAACTCGATTATCAGGAGAGGATGGGAAAATCACACCCAATCAATCAAATGTCACAATCATGAGCTTTGTGAATCAGCAGTGGGCTCATCTGACATAGCTTTATCAATCTATCAATTCAATCAGCAAAACCTGGTGATCAAATCAATCTATCAATTGTCACAATCATGAGCTTTGCGAACAAGAATTAGGCCCATCTAACATAGCTTGATCAGCTACCAACATGATCAAAGATATCAAATCAATCCATACTGTCACAATTATGAGCTTTGCAAACACACATTGGGCACATTTGACACAGCTTGATCAGCTACCATCACGATCAAAGTAATCAAGCCAATCCAACCTATCCAAAGAGTTTGAGCCAATCAAAAGAGTCCAACTACATTGAGGAACCATCCAAAAATGTTGACTAGGTCAGTCAAGTCAGTTAGATGTCAGTCTATATTTCATGGTTATGTTCTTAGGCTACTCCAGGATCCACCATGTGAGGAGAGTAGCTATGATAGATCATGACTTATTTTCTTTGATTGTCATCTATTGAATGTTCACTTCATTTTTAGGGCCATGATGATTCAGGATAAATGTGGTAGGCCCTGTCACTTATATGGTAGCCGCGCAGTTCCACAATCTGAGCTTAAACCTGAGAATGAATTGGACATTCCTTCTCTTTTATTTTGCTTGTTTGGTTTATAGAATCAAGGGCTCGCAGCAATATTCAGATGGACTCTGAGTGCTTTGGAGTTCTATCTTGGTTTCTATGGTCTTTCCCTTCATATTGCAAACAAGAGCTCATGATGCTATCTAGATGGACTCTAGGGGTGTAGGAGTTCTATCTTGTTTTCTTGGCTTTCCCTTTTAGAAATCAAGAGCTCACAGTGTTATCTAGATGGACTTTGGATGCATAGGAGTTCTATCTTGGTTTCCTTGTTTTAGATTAATTCAGAGGACAAGCGGTATCCAGATGGTCAATATCTGGGTGCTTTTGGCTCTCTTTCTTTTCAAATAGGGAACATAGTTGAACCTAGATGGTTAATATTTGGGTGCATTATGGGTCTCTTTCTATCCAATCTCTCTATTCTTTTTGCTATCAAGAGGTCATAGCGGTATCCAGGTCGTATGTGATCTGGATCATTTGACGCTCTTTCAAAATATAAAAAAATACAAAAAAAGATGCAATGATGACAATTATTGGAAACAGGGCCAGTGACTTGGGACATTCATCCTGTCTATCAGATCATATTTATCAAAAAAATGTACAAATAACATCCTTTCTATCATTCCATTCTATTAAATCAATCCCAGAGCACATCTATCCAAACTAACTTCTTTCTAACAAACACTTGCATTACTCAGATATTTTGTGCATAATAGATTACATTCATTCCATTAAGTACATCATAAAAGAAAAGAAAAAATGGTAGTTGAATACATGATAAATCATAAAATCACATGCATCCATAAGTGTCTCATATAAACATACATTTCATTTACACCATCCTACATGACATGTCAGTATCATAGGAAAAAGTAAATCATCCATATACGAGTCTGCATAATAGGACCATATTGCATATACATCTCATCATCTAAAAGCATCAAATCATGTAGAATCATACATATAGAAAAGTAGACCATTGCACATCATATCAAAAACACTAGTTGCATCTCATATAAATCAAAATATCTAAGTATAATGAACGGTCGCAAGTTTGATCAAAGAAGGTAATCAACATATATATCAATAAATATCAGTGTGTCAGGATACAAAAATGGTACTACTTAGAGTATACAATGGAATCACTACAAAAATGGTACATAGTACATGGTCAATAAGAGCTACCCCCACCCTCTCCAGGAGGTGGATGAGGGGGTGGCATATCAGAATCTATCCTATGAGAGGACCCAGGAGCTCTGACACCACTACTCTGAGAATGCTGGGCCCTGCTGGATCTCTGTGAAGCTGTGTAGCTAGGCACCCTCTACGCTGCCGGAACTGCACCCTCATAATGACACCTCCAATACTCAATCTCTCTCTGAGCATCACACCCAGATCTATAGTACCTGTCAAGAACCTCACAGTGCAAGGCATCCTATACACTTTCAATAAATGAGCGGACCTTGGCTCGAGCCTGTTGCTCTCGGGACTCATCTGTGGTAACCCGAGCCTCCAAAGTAGTAGCACATGCATCAAATAAGGAAAGCCTTGCCTGAAGGTCCTAAACCTTCTGAGTGAGGTGCTCCACCTCTGAGGGATCACCATCCATGCCACCCATGGCCACGTCCATGTCCCCCTCCTCTGCCTGTCCTCCCAAACCCTCACCTCCTCTCCTCCTAACAACCCACGAGTCATCATCACTCTCTAAGCTCTCCCCGGTGCTTCTCCCAGTGCTGCCACTATCCCTAGAGGAACCTGTCTCTGCACTCTTCTCATCTAGAGCTTCCACGTCTATATTAGTGATCACATCTACATCCTCAATAATAACCCCATCCTCCTCTCTAGGATCCAAAACTATAGTTGTCCGCTTGCGCACTCTTTGAACCAACTGAGGTGCCTCTTCCTCTATTGCCTCCTCATCCTCAAGAATAGCACACAACCCAACTCTAGGGGCACTAGTCTGACCCCCACTCCAGCAACCTCTAGTCCT
>MU223189.1:123109-150182 GCA_018584345.1 Thuja plicata
CCCCATGACCCATTTTCAGACATTGGAATGCTCAAGTGTGTTCCAAGGGGTCGTAGGACCCCTTAGGACACACTTGAGTTTTCCAATGTGTCAAAAGGGGTCATGGGGACTTCTTAAGGGTCTAAATACATGACAAGACATACTTGGACCCCTAGGAATTCCCCATGACCCCATTCGATACATTGGAATGCTAAATTATGTCCTAAGGGGTTCCTATGACCCCTTAGGACACATTTGAGTGTTCTAATGTGTCGAAAGGGGTCATAGGGACTTTCTAAGGGTCCTAATGTGTGATAAGGCATACTAGAACCCCTAGAAAGTCCCATGACCCCTTTCAACACATTGAAATACTCAAGTGTTTCTTAAAGGGTCCTACCATGGCTTGGGACAAACTTGAGTGTTGTAATGTATCGAAAGGGGTCATGGAGACTTCTTAAGGGTCCTAACGCATGATAAGGAATACTAGGACCCCTAGGAAGTCCCCATAACCCTTTTTGACACATTAGAACACTCAAGTGTGTCTTAAGGGGTTGTAGGACCCCTTAGGACACACTTGAGCATTCCAATGTGTCAAAANGGGTTATGCAGACTTCCTAAGGGTCCTAACATGTGATAAGACATACTAGGACCCCTAGGAAGTCCCCATGACCCCTTTGGACACATTGGAATGCTCAAGTGTGTCCTAAGGGGTCCTACGACCCCTTGGGACATACTTGAGTGTTATAATGTATTGAAAGGGGTCATGGGGACTTCTTAAGAGTGATAACACGTGATAAAATGTACTAGGACCCCTAGGAAGTCCCCATTACCTCTTTTAACACATTAGAACACGCAAGTGTGTCCTAAGGGGTCATAGGACCCCTTAAGACACACTTGAACATTCCAATATGTCGAGAGAGGTCATGGGGACTTCCTAAGGGTCGTAATGCATGATAAGGCATACTAGGATCCCTAGGAAGTTCCATGACCCTTTTTGACACATTGGAATTCTCAAGTGTATCTCATGGGGTTATAGGACCCTTTAGGACACACTTGAGTGTTCTAATGTGCGAAAGGGGTAATGGGGACTTTCTAGGGGTCCCAACGCGTGATAAGACATACTAGAACCTGTATGAAGTCCCTTTGACACCTTTTGACACATTGGAATGCTCAAGTGTGTCCTAAGGGGTCCTATGACCCCTTAGGACATGTTTGAGTGTTCTAATATATCGAAAAGGGTCATTGGGACTTCCTAAATTTCCTAACACATGATAAGGCATGCTAGGACCCCTAGGAAGTCCCCATGACCCCTTTTGACACATTGGAATACTGAAGTGTGTCCTAAGAAGTCCTACGACCGCTTGGGACAAACTTGAGTGTTCTAATGTATTGAAAGGGGTCATGGAGACTTCTTAAGTGTCCTAACACATGATAAGGCATACTAGGACCCCTAGAAGTTACCCATAACCTATTTTGACACATTAAAACACTCAAGTATGTCCTAAGGGGTTGTAGGACCCTTTAGGAAACACTTGAGGATTCCAATGTGTCAAAAGGGGTCATGGGGACTTCCTAAGGGTCCTAACGTGTGATAAGGCATAATAGAACCCCCAGGAAGTCCCCATGACCCCTTTGGACACATTAGAATGCTCAAGTGTGTCCTAAGGGAACCTATGACCCCTTGGGACACACTTGAGTGTTCTAATTTATCAAAAGGGGTCATGGGGACTTCCTAGGGGTCCTAACATGTGATAAGACATACTAGGACCCCTCAGAAGTCCCATGACCCCTTTCGACACATTAAAACACTCAAGTGTGTCCTAAGGGGTCGTAGGATCCCTTAGGACATACTTGAGCATTCGAATGTGTCGAAAGAGGTCATGGGGACTTGCTAAGGGTTGTAACGCATGATAAGGCATATTAGGACCCCTAGGAAGTCCCCTTGACCCCTTTCGACACATTGGAATGCTCAAGTGTGTCCCATGGGGTTGTAGGACCCTTTAGGACACACACTTGAGTGTTCTAATGTGTTAAAAGGCATCATGAGGACTTCCTAGTGTTCATAACATCTGATAAGGTGTACTAGGACCCCTAGGAAGTCCCCATGACCCCTTTTGACACATTGAAATGCTCAAGGGTATCCTAAGGGGTCTTTCGACCCTCTAGGACAAACTTGAGTGTTATAATGTGTCAAAAGGTGTCATAGGGACTTTCTAGGGGTCTTAACATGTGATAAGGTGTACTAGGACCCCTAGGAAGTCCCTATGACCCCTTTCAACACATTGGAATGCTCAAGTGTGTCCTAAGGGGTCCTACAACCCCTTAGGACACACTTGAGTGTTCTAATGTCTCGAAAGGGGTCATGGGGACTTCTCAGGGGTCCTAACATGTGATAAGACATACTAGGCCACCTAAGAAATCCTTATGACCCCTTTCAACACATAGGAATGCTCAAGTGTGTTGCAAAGGGTCCTACAACCCTTTAGGACACACTTGAGTGTTCTAATGTGTTGAAAGGGGTCATGGGGACTTCCTAAGGGTCCTAACACATGATAAGACACACTAGGACCCCTAGGAAGTCCTCGTGACCCCTTTCAACACATTGGAATACTCAAGTGTGTCCTCAGGGGTCCTATGACCCCTTAGGAGAAACTTGAGTGTTCTAATGTGTCAAAAGGGGTCATGGGAACTTCCCGAGGGTCCTAACGCATGATAAGGCATACTAGGACCCCTAGGAAGTTCTCATGACCCCTTTCGACATATTGGAATGCCCTAGCATGTCCTAAGGGTTTATATGACCCTTGGGGACACACTTGAGTATTCTAATATGTCCAAAGCGGTCATGGGGACTTCTTAGGGGTCCTAATGCGTGATAAAGCATACTAGAACCCCTAGGAAGTCTCCATGACCCCTTTCAACACATTGGAATGCTCAACTGTGTCTTAAGGGGTCCTACGACCCCTTAGGACACACTTGAGTGTTATAATATGTCAAAAGTGGTCGTCGGGACTTCCTAAGGGTCCTAATGTGTGATAAAGCATACTAGGACCCTTAGAAAGTCCCCATCACCCATTTTGACAATTTGGAATGCTCAAGTGTGTCCTAAGGGGTCGTAGGACCCCTTAGGACACACTTGAGTGTTCTAATGTGTTGAAAGGGTCATGGGGAATTTCTAGGGGTCCCATTACGTGCACTAGGACGCCTAGGAAGTCCTCATGAATTCTTTCGATACATTGGAATTCTTAAATGTGTCTTAAGGGGTACTACGACCCTTAAGGACACACTTGAGTGTTCAAATGTGTTAAAAGGGGTCATGGGGACTTTCCAAGGGACCTAATGCATGATAAGTCATACTAGGACCCCTAGAAAGTCCCCATTACCCCTTTTGACATATTGGAATTCCCTAGTGTGTTTGAAGGGGTCCTACGAGCCCTTGGGAGACACTTGAGTATTATAATGTGTCAAAAGGAGTCATGGGGACTTCTTAGGGGTCCTAACATGTGATAAGACATACTAGGAACCCTAGGAAGTCCCCATGACCCCTTTTGACACATTGGAATGCTCATGTGTGTCCTAAGGGGTCTTACGACCCCTTAGGACACACTTGAGTGTTCTATTGTGTTGAAATGGCTTATGAGACTTCCTAAGGGTCTTAATGCATGATAAGGCATACTAGGACCCCTACGAAGTCTCTATGACCCCTTTCGACACATTGGAATGCTAAAGTGTGTCCCAAGGGGTCGTAGGACCCCTTAGGACATACTTGAGTGTTCTAATGTATCGAAAGGGGTCATGGGGACTTCCTAAGGGTTCTAACATGTGATAAGGCATACTAGGACCCCTAGGAAGTCCCCATGACCCCTTTCGACACATTAGAATGCTCAAATGTGCCCCAAGGAGTTATAGGACCCATTAGGACACACTTGAGGGTTCTAATGTGTCAAAAGGGGTCATGGGGACTTCCTAGGGGTTGTAACACATGATAAGGCATACTAGGACCCCTACGAAGTCCACATGACCTCTTTCTATATATTGGAATGTTCAAGTGTGTCCTAAGGGGTCCTACAACCCCTCAAGACACACTTGAGTGTTATAATGTGTCGAAAGGGGTCATGGGGTCCTAACACATGATAAGTCATACTAGTACCCCTAGAAAGTCCCCATGACCACTTTTGACACATTGGAATGCTCAAGTGTTTGCTAAGGGGTCCTACGACCCCTTGGGACACACTTGAGTGTTCTAATGTGTCGAAAGGGGTCATGGGGGCTTCTTAGGGGTCCTAACATGTGATAAGGCATACTAGGATCCTTAGGAAGTCCCATGACCCGTTTCGACACATTGAAATGCTCAAGTGTGTCCTAACACCTATTGGGACACATTTGAGTATTTGAATGTGTTGAAAAGGGTCATGGGGACTTGTTAAGGGTTCTTACACATGATAAGGTTTACTAGGACCCCTTAGGACCCTCTTTTACCCTTGAGGACACAATGGAACACTTAAGTGTGTCCCTAGGGGTCCTATGACTTCGTAGGATACACTTGAGTGTTCCAATATTTTAAAAGGGGTTATAGGGTCTTCCTAGAGGTCCTAACACATGATAAATTGTACTATGACCCCTTAGGATGCCTATTTGACCCCAAGGGAAACATTGGAACACTCAAGTGTGTCCCAAAGGGTCCTACAACCTCTTAGGATACACTTGAGTATTCTAATGTGTTGAAAGGGCTCATGAGGACCTCCTAGGGGTCCTACGACTGTGATAAGGTATACTAGGACCCCTTAGGTCCCTCTTTGACCCCCATGAACACATTGGAACACTCAATTGTGTCCCAAGGGATCCTATGACCTCTTTTGATACACATGAGTCTTCCAATGTTTCAAAATGGGTCATGGGAAGTCCCCATGACCCATTTTGACACATTGAAATGCTCAAGTATTTTCCAAGAGGTCGTAAGACCCCTTGGGACAAAATTGAGTGTTCTAATGTGTCTCTAGAGTCAAAGAGGGACCTAAGGGGTCCTAGTACATGTTATCATGTGTTAGGACCCTTAGGAAGACCCCATGACCCCTTTTGACACATTAGAACACTCAAGTGTATTCTAAGAGGTTGTAAGATCCCTTTGAACACACATGAGTGTTCCAATGTGTCATTGGGGGTCAAAGAGGTATACTAAGGGGTCCTATTACACTTTCTCATGTGTTAGGACCCCTAAGAATACCACATGACCCCTTTTGACACATTGAAACACTCAATTGTGTCCCAAGGGGTCCTACGACCTCTTGGGACACACTTGAGTGGTCCAATGTATCAAAAGGGGTCGTAGGGCTTCCTAGGTGTCCTAACACATGATAAGGTGTACTAGGACCCCTTAGGACCCTCTTTGACCCCCCCGGGACACATTGTAAAACTCAATTGTGTCCCAAGGGGTCCTACGATCTTTGGATACACTTGAGTGTTCCAATGTTTCAAAAGGGGTCATGAGGTCTTCGTAGAGGTCCTATCATGTGAGAAGGTATACTAGGACCCCTTAGGACCCTCTTTGATCTTTGGGGACACATTGGAACACTCAAGTGTGTCCCAAGGGGTCCTAGGAAAGTTAATTTGAATAAAAAAATTTATAAAAAAATAAAATAAAAATTAAAAATTAAAAAATTAAAAATAAAATGAATAAATAAAAATTGGGTACCCAAAAATATCAGGTACCCTTAAAAAATCAAGTACTCGATTAGGCTCATGCTTTGATGTCAAGTTTTCCTAGGTGTACTGACACCCAGGCCTTCTAAAAAGTCAACAAACGTTTTCATGTGCTTTTGGACGAGTGAAAAATGGATTTTTTTCACATCGCCACTTTTTGGCACCTCATGATCTTGCACATACCCAAAAAAAAATGATACATAACTTGAAACTCCATAACAAATACTAATATGAATAAAGGAAGAAGGTGCTCAAAACACCTTGATTGTGTGTGAGTTGTCCTTTACTTGTCATTATATTAAACTTTTTCTACTCAAACTCCCCACTAGTGCAACTCAAGATTGGCATTTACTTTATTTTTATTTAAGTGACATATTTATTTATACTTTAAGTCTTAATGGTTAATCATAACGTAAAAATACATATAAATAATACAAAAAAAAGTTTCCCACCCTAGTCAAAACCTTTTGGACCTTTGTGGTTCTAGTAGTTTAGATTTGTTGGAGAGTTTACAAGGAGTTAAGAGATGGAGTTTTACATTTCTTGGTTGTATATTTTTCAAAACTCATCCATGCTAATAGTTAAGGATGAATAGAAATGGTATGGGTCATTCCATAGGATTTTTCAATAAAAGTTACAAACCTTATTCTAACACTAATGTTTTCTACAAGATCATTGATTTGAATAGATAATGAATTTTCCATCAATAATGGTGAGCTTCTCTCTACCATGATGATTGTGTTAGGAACCTTAGAGAACTTGTTGAAAACCATTGTGAATGTTTTCTAACTTGAGTAGAACTCATATTTTAACTAAATCTTCCATAGAATATGGAATACAAATAGTTTTCAACATTTGGCTTTTTTATTTAACATTTGATATTATATTTCTCAAATATGAGAGAAAGAGGGAATGTCATAAATTTCTTTCCCATCACTTGATTGGGGTTGGATTGAGCATTGATATGGTGGACCATAGGTGTTGTCAGGGAGTTTCTAGATTATACATGTAGCTCACAACCATTTTAGAATTATGGAATTTTATACTTAACTTTTGTATATTAGAATAAAGATTAATTTTGTCTAGATAAAGGTGGAGGTCTTACATGGAATTATCTTTTTACCAATGCATTAGGTATTTTCCATAGTAATTTGTACGTTAAATGTTAATATTGTTTGCAAGAAATTACACAACATTTTTAAAAAAGCACTGCAAGGTTTTCAAGTATGTGACATCCACATGATTAAGTAGAGACAAGAAAATTTTACCTTTTGTTATGTAAATTAGAATGAAATATGTCAATGGGGAGAATAATGACAAGGGAAGTTGATGGAAAAGAGATGTTCTAGAAAATTGAAGAGGATTTCACAAAATTAAAATAAGTGGGGAAGGGTCCTAACCCATTATAGATCTATAAAAAATCATAAAAAAAATTGAACTAGAACAAAAATATTCATAGAGACAACAAAAATAGGGTAACCAACAAAATAACATAGATAGAGATAAACATGCTACATCATATTTTAAAATAGAGCTTTGAGACTGTTGATCTAAAATACTAACCTGAGAAGGTGAAGACTTGTTGGTGAGAAACTTCTTCTAACATTGAACAACTATCAAATAGATTCATAATTACAACTAGAACATATTTGATCTGCAAGAAAAGGTGGGTTAGTAATATTAGAGATGAAATATTATTAGTAGAAACAACAGTACTAGGATCAATAATATTAACAAAAGAAACAATAGAGAAATCCAAGACAAAATCAATTGGAAAAATAGAAGGCCCAAAATGACTCATGTTATTATCATAAATATATGTGGACTGGCAAATAATACCAGCAATTGAATTAGTAGTAGAATAGATAGGGGTAAAAGAAATTGTAGAAAGAGATGATCCCAAATCCATAGCTATCTCAACTAAACAAGGAGAAGAAGAAACAAGAATAGGTCTAGTTATGAATCCTCTAAAAAGAGTCATCCTTAAAATTGATATCAAGACAAAATAGTAAAGTGGTCATGAACAATATTCCTCTACCAAGTTGTGGAAGACTACATGTGAGCACTGTAATATCACTTAGAAGTTGAATACTTGGTAGAAAAATAATTCCTCTAGTGAAAGGGAATCCCCTCATATTCCACCAACTAACACCAAGATCTATCATTAGCCTATAGTATGACATCTCTTGATAGATATTTTAAAATATCAACTTCATCTAGAATGCGAGAAAATAATGTATAACCAAATATTTTGGACAAAAAGTCCACCTTCAAGAATCTATGTAAACTACTACCTACTCATATAATTTATCATATCAAAAATAAAGGAAAAGAGAAGAAACCCTTAACCACACAGGAAAAATAATAGTTGAATCTTCCAAATGGTCAAAATAAGAAACTCATGGGTGCATAGAGAGGGGATGTTAATCCCACCTCAAAGTTGAACCATCAATTACATCTTACTGATCATCATCATAATCATAATCAAACTACACCACAAATAAAACCTTTAGTAGAAGGGTATTTAGATTCATTTTACAATCAATCAAAAGAGACCAAACCTTCTACATCTAATGGTGAAAATTGGGAAGACAAGACCAAAGTAAATGTATCTTGATGTAAGATATATCAATTTATCCAACCATCTGTTCTATACTATCTTGATGTAAGATATATCAATTTAAAAGATTAATCAAACATGTGAACATTCATAGAAACATTCATGAAAGTAATTGACACATAACACAAGATATGATATCACAAAAAAATCCTGTTAGGATGTAAAAACTATGGTGGGAAAACTACGGTAGGGATGACACCCACGAATTATTCACTATCTATAGATTGGAAGGGGCTGGTTAAGGCTTACAATTTTATCACTTCTGATGATCTACCCGGTTAAGAGTATCTATGGAGACCTGTTAAATTCTACTCTATTAAGAGCTTTAACAACACTATTGAGTGTGCACTCAATTAAGATATTTATAGTTGGACTGTTAAATCCACCTTCCTTGAAAGGATTTTTACACTTTGCTTCACTTGTTAGAATGATAGAAAATTACAATTTGACCTGGTGTATGCAATCTCCTATTGCTGATTATAGATCCATTTTAGTTTACATGAATAAGCATATCACCTAATGTGATTGAATAATACCTCTGATTCTCGGTAGCCTTTGTTCTTGGTTCTTGATAACTAGATTGACCTTTTGTTGTTCTATTTCTTGAAAATTTCAGTCTATTCCATAGATGTGCTTGTATGCTTCATTCATACTCTCTTCTATATTCACAACCCTCTCTCATGCATAATAATGAATGATTGTGTCATCTATTTATAAGATAGATTGACTTCATCAAGTTTCACAAAAAACAATGTTAACTCTAAGATCAGGTTTACAACTTTACCTTGATCTCCTAGTCTATGTGCTTTAAATCAGTTAGAATGATTAAAACACTTACATTCATGTTTCTTGTCCCTAAAGAAATGGTTTTAAAAACAAATCATAAACTCTATAAATAGAACATGACTGTTTTATCTGATGTGGAAGTCAGATCCACTTTTTGCGGGTTGCAACTGACTTTTGTTTTCTGACGGTCGGTTATGTTGGAAAGTGATCAATTTTGTGTAAATGTGATTCACATTTTAGTTTTCATTTATGGAAACACATCTGGGTTTTAGATTCATTCCTATAAAGATAAGTTTTGATGATTCAGAAATTGACTAAGTATAGAAGCAGAGATATAGAAGTGTTTTGGATGTCGAAGATCAAGATCGATAAATTAGGGAAAGAAAGCTTAGAGGAAGATAGTATGGGGTATGTATGACCTCCATCTAAGATATATTTGGTTTTGGTTATGTCTACAAAGAGTTATAAAGAATTGAAGACAGACAGACTGTAGCAAAACAATGATATGGACCAGTTGGACAGTAGCGAAGATTGAGGCAGTATGACTTGGGCTCCAGGAAATTGAAGTTGTATTTTGGTTGTTGATAACCTATACATTGACTATGAAAGAGCACTGAATATGCATTTGATATTTACTATATTAAATATATTTTGTATTGAAGGTTGACTTTGTAATATTTGAAATATTCATATTGGAAGCTGACTTTGTAAAGTTGTGAGATATATATTTAAGGTCTTTTTGATAAAGATAAAAGTATAAGTTCATGATTAGTTGGATGAATTTTTTGAGCGAATAGAAAAGAAGAGAATGAAAGAGATCATTAAAGAACTGTAAAGGAACTATCTAAGCACCAGTGTTGCTTGTTTTGTTCATGATTGAGAACACTTTGTAACCTAATTTACTTTTTAAGAGTTGTAAGCTCAATTGGCCCCTAACAGGGTGTTGTGAACCTTTAATAGGGTTGTAATTCCTTTAACAAGGAAATGTGCTATGTAATATTCATCTCCTAATAGGGACAGGTCTCCTAATAGGGACATTATACTTTAGTACATGCTTGTGGGTACCATGCCCACTGGGGTTTTCCCTTGGCCGGGGTTTCCTTGAAAACAAAATATGGTGTTATGAGTACTGTGTCATTTGTTTATGTTCTTTTCTTTACTACAAGTTTATGGTTAATATTTAAATGGTTGAAGAATTTAATTAAGTACTATAATATTGATTCACCCCCCCTCTCAGTATTATCCAATCCTAACAGGTTATGCTCTGAAATCAGTTGACTATCTTCCGAGTTCCTTGCTTGAACTCTTCTCTCGATTTGCACTTTGATTGTTCTCTTGGTTTCCACTTTGACCTGTTTGTTGGGTTCCTCTTTCAGGTTCCTCTTTATCCTTTCAAATTTGCATTTTCAGTTTACACACAAAATTGTGTTGTCGGTTGTCTTTATACTTAGTAGTTTTTGGTGATCTCTTATGTTTGATTTTTGGTTTTCTCTTTGTTCCATCTTTCGGTGTATTCTTACCAAAAGTTTTGTTTGCATACTTATGGAAAAATAATGTCATCAATCTCCCCCTTTGACATTAGTATCAAAAACTGATATGTGCAAAATACTAACAAAATGTTAAGCATGTACAACATATATAATCCTTAGTCATTTCATGACCCCCTATGTATATGTCTGTATATCATTATTTTCCCTTTTGTGTTACTGTTTGTAGTACTATATAGCTTTCCATTCTATACATATAATTATCTTCCATCTGTACAATACATATCATTATTTTCCCCCTTTTTTGATATTAAGGGAAAAGGTGTATACCTTATAGTTTATAAAAAATGTGAGAGTGTGAAGACTTCATGTCTTCCATCATCTTCTCCCATTGGTCCTTGAGGTTCTCTAGAGCCATGTGCTTGAGTGTTATCCTTGAGTGCATATTGTAGATGTTGTCTTCTATAGACATATTGGGGGTTGCTATCAGTTGCCTTACCGAACTAATGTGCTATTGAAGCAGTGTCAGAGTTGGTAGAAGTTGAGCCTGGAGGTCGGTGACCTCTTCCCTAAATTGGGTTTCTGCTTCCCCCAGTTCCTGCCTTAATATTTTAATCTCAATAATTTTCTTATAATGAAACTTAATTGCATTGTCTCCGATGGTTAAGCTTTTAGCACTATTAGATAGATCAGAATCTAACTTTTCTATGTTATCACTATGCTCCTTAGTGAACTTTTCCACTATGCTTAATTGTTGAATCAAGGAAATAGCTTCAGCAATAATAGTATCTAATCAACTTATGAATTCTAAAATATTTACCTTGTTAACTACCACTTCCTGGCTGATCTTTTCAACAAGTTTGTGCTGGTACTTCTACTATTCTCTCTCCTTAATTGCCTTCTCTGCATGAATGTTCTATGTTGTAATGGCTTTGTTGAGAGTGGCTAGTTGATCAAGTATCATTTTATTCTGATCAACATCAACATTAGGTACAATCTGGTGCAAGATGTCCCTAGTTGTTTCCAGTACCATGGAGTCTTGGTGCTACTTTCTTAGCTTCTCATGTAATTCCTTCCTCTGGCATATTTCACCGTATTCTTTCAATGCTTCATAATCAGGTGTAGTTGGGTCACATTTGGGTATGTTAATGATTTCATCTAAAGTGACATCCAACTTATTCTTCTTGGATTTCTTCTTCTTATGAGTTACACTTGAATGTAGAACCATTGCCAATTTCTTAGCTTTGTCCATTGTGCTTGATGAAGTAACTTGAAGTGTTGCATCTTTTTGCTTCTTTGTTTCAGTTTCAGCTTGTCAGTTTTCTGTAGATGTTTCCACATCAACCTTTACATTATCGTTAGAAAATTTTTTAGTTTCCTCAGGAGTTCCATCTTTGGGTTTTTTTCTCCTTCATCGGTGTCCTTAGCTTCATCTTATTTTTTCTATCCATCCTTCTCAGTGTTATCTCCATCTATTTTCTATAAATATCCTTCTACAACCTTGTCAATTTTGGTTACAATATGAGTATCTCCGATGACATTATGATCATTTGTGTTGTCATTCTTTCCTTAATCGCCTACATCCTTGAGAATGCTTGACTCTTTGTCAGTTGATTTGTCTTTTTCTTGTAGTATATTGATGACTTGCACCAAGATTGGCAATGTTTCCTGGAATTTTCACCTGTGAAGTATCTATTGTGGTGTCATGTGTGTCAGTTGAATCCTTGGTAATAGTGACATCTTCATCTTTTTGTATTTCTTCTGCTGGGTCATCGGTTATGTCGATGACTATGTTGTCCACAATTTTTGTCCATAGTGGTGTCCATCCATGTTTCATCTGCAACCTCCATCTTGTTTCTGGTTGTGTCATGTTCTTATTTATCTAACTCAACTGATGTGTCATCTTTTGCATCTTTGATGATTATATGTTCTTGAGTTACCTGATTTTCATCTTTTTTTTGTAGGTCTTCCTCGGGGCTAGCTTCTCCATAGGTCTATTGAGTATTTTATTCCACTTTTTGTGACTTTCTTTTTCAATCTCTATAAGCTTCCCTTCAAGAAATTTGTAGGCTCTCAACTTGGGTGAGAACTCCTTTTTATGGTTCTCCATCATCTCGTTAATTTCTTCCCTCTTAGATTCAGGAGGCATAAGAGAAACAAGTACTCTTTCTCTTATTTCCTTCTCATTCTTTAATGAAAATGTCCATCTGGCATATAATCTATCCAAGAGTTCCTTTGGTACCAAATTACCTTTGAATTGTATTGGCACATACTTGAATTTGTACATCTTTGCAATGATGGCATCTTCAACTTTGTAATGATCTTCTAGATCCAGTTTTAACCATCTTCTAATCTTAGAATCTGTGATAGATCCTGAATTCATAATAGTTTTACATGCCACATCAATTATCTTAGGAATTTTAACCTTTTCTGCTTGTACACCTTCATCTTGTTAAGTGTCCTCAATATCTTCTCTTGTTCTGATGAGCTTCCTTATTCTTTTGGTTGGCCCTCCTTTCTATGTGGCCAGTTTCCTCTTGTAATTTCTAAATTTTCCTTCAAGGGTGAAGGACTTGAGTCCTTTGTTGTTTGGCTTGTTGTTCTAGAAACAGCAATGGTTCTTGGCTTCTTAGCAAGTGGAGGAGGTGGTGAATCCAACTATGTGGCCTTAGAGTCATTCTTTTCTAAAGCTTCACCGATGGGTGACTAGCCTTCGGTCTCTTCCTCCTTTTTAGCTTCTTCTTCCTATTCAATTTCTTCTCCTGTTACTGACAATGTTTTCTTTAGGTTCTTGACCATTTTATCCTTTTTCATGTCAATCTTCTTTACAACCAAGCCATATTTGATTCTTGATTTGGCCTCCTCATAAGTTCTGAACTTTGGTTGTTTCTTGTTTAATGGTTCATTTATCAATGCATCAATTTCCTTGGATGCTTGATCAATATTAACCTCATATTCCAAAGGTTTTAACAAGGTTTTCCTCAGTACAATAGGTTTTATGTATATGTGGTCGATGTCAACCATAAAAAATATTTCATCTTTTAATTTCTCTATAAGTTGTTCAGGGATCCTTACCCTCTTCTGCATTTGGTCCTTGAATACAGTAAAGTATTCATCCATGACTATTTCAAAGTTGTCTCCCAGTGATTTTATGTATTCACTGATTTTCATGGTGACCGGTTTTGTGGTATCCCATTTTACATCTCCTACTGATGGAAATGTTTCTTGAAAGTAAAATAAAATGCACATGATAAGTGATCCAAACTTACATGTATCTATCTTAGCATTTCTTATTATCCTCATGTTCTCTTCTATCTGGCTCAATAGAAGAGCTGAAAAATCCAACTGAGTACCCTTCTTTACAATCTTGTATGTTGTATCTACTGCATCGGATGCTATGTTGTTCATCATAATAGCTTGGAAGAATTTATAACCTAGAACACATGCTTTGATTTTAAGTTCATCATCAGTTATAGTGGATACCTTCAGTCCTCTGCCATCACACTTTGCTTCTATGTTATTCTCAATCTCATCCTTGGGTGGGTGTTTTAATGCTTTTACCTTTTCTGTTACAGGGTAACTGGTGACTGCAAGGATAACATCTCAGGTTATCATCTTAGGCTCATCCAGCCATACCTTGTGATTATGCACTTGGATCAGTACTAACTAAATCCACTTGGTTTTGAATTCCTTTGGGAACAATAGGAAATTAGTGAGCCCTTTCACCTCTATGTATTTTTGTTCATCTTTGATAGATCAATCTTCATTACACAACTTCTTGTAAGCTTGTTCCACCTCTAAGTCACCAATCTCTACAATCTTGCAGTGGATGTAAGCTCGCACATCTTCGACAAGCAAAACCCTATCTGGTATTTGTGAGAATGCTCCAGCATTGTCAGGTTGTGATGCAACCTCAAGGAAAATCTTATAGTGTGGTTCCTCACATGTAGAATTATTGATGAGCTTAACCTCATCCTTCTTGGTGTTCTTTGATTTGGTGGTTCTTGAGGTTGTTGCCATTGTTTTAGAGAAAATTAGGGCTTTCTAAAAAATGCATAAAATAGAGTTCTCGGTTGTCGTAGAAACTTACTGTTTACACCTGCAATGATCACTGATCTATTGGAGTGCTCTAGTCGAGATGAAGTGGCTCTGTGATGTTGTTTGTTGTTTTCTTGAATTTTTGCTCTTTTTTCTCTACTTTGGTCATGGTGAAGAATGAAACCCTTATGTTTCCCTTTTATAGGCATTTTCCCTAAAAAGCAAGTCATTAATGCTCAACCACTCCTTGGTGTTCGAAGACAGAGTTCGTTAGTTTGAACATTAACTTCTCTTTGGTGACAACATGATGTTTCAGGGCATTCGTTTAACTCTTTTATTTTTACTGACGGGTTTCAATGTTATGCAAACATAGCTCATTCAACTTTGCTTGATTATAGATGAGTCTCAGTTTACATTAGAAAATTTTCTTTTACATGTTAACTGATGATTCTCAGTAAGTGTAGGCAGTTTCAGCTTTGAGCATATACCAATGGAATAGTTATCACATATTTTAAAAAGTAATACCATGATGCATCATTACTTATGCTAATTTGGCATTTTACCAACATATTATGGAACTGATGAAAAATAATACTTAGTGTAATGTAGTTCCATACTTGTTCTTCTTAGGTGGGGGTGGTGATGTCACCAGATCCATTGGATGGCGTGTCACCATTTGCACTGCTTGGTCCATCTTCATCATTGTTTGAAGCTTTTCTCCACATTCTGTCTCTCATTCTCTGAATGTCTTCAATGGTGTTTCCATTGGGATATGTGTTGGTCTTTGTCATTGTTTCTCTGTTGTCTTTCTTGAGATGACCAACTTTATGACAGTGTAAGCATACCATTTCGAGGTTAGTCTAGCCTCTAGAATTTCTTGTCCACTATCTCATACAATTTGTAGCAATGTGGCCAAATCTTCCACATTCTGTGCAATTTGTCCAAGTGTTGTAATCCCATACATACTGGTTACCGACTCTTTTCAGTTGATAGGGAGTTTCTTGACCTTTAGACTTCCATGCTTGCTTTTTCTTTTTCCAACATTCAAGAGCTGTGTGCCCATTCATTTTGCAAGCAGGACAGTATTTTTCCATGTAGGTTCCCTTCTTTGGTTGTTTCATCTCAGACTTACATTCATATGCTTTATGTCCTTTCTTGTTACATTTATAACAAAATCCTATGAATGAAGATGTAGATTTAGGAACACCTTTCATTTTTCCTCTGCATACATTTGATGTGTGGCCTTGCTTTCCACAGTGATTGCATGTCAGCTTTCTTGGTCTTGAATTTTCATAGGAACTCTTTGGATCAGCTTGATTGGGTGATTCTCCATTCTTGGTAAAGCCTAGACCAATGTTGTTGTTCACTCTTCATTGTCCTTCAAGAAAATCATCCATTATTTTATTGCTTTCTTCAGCTTTCTTGATAATTTCATTATACTGTTGCTAAATTCTTATTTCATGTTTCAACTTTTCATTGTCATCCCTTATCTCATCAATAGCTTCTATTCTTTCAATGATTTCAACATTCATTCTATTTGCCTCTGGACTCATAAGAATAATCTGATTTGTAATCTCATGGTGATGCTCTGTAAGTCTTTTTATTTTAGAGTCTTT
Source organism: Thuja plicata (assembly GCA_018584345.1). NCBI lineage: Eukaryota > Viridiplantae > Streptophyta > Pinopsida > Cupressales > Cupressaceae > Thuja > Thuja plicata. The sequence goes on from MU223189.1 coordinate 139,333, forward strand.
CTCTTGTATCTTTTTTGTAATCTTTCTTCTATCATCAATAGATAGTGTTCTTTCTTGTTTAGCTTGTCTAGCATTATTTATGACATCAATCATTCTTACCATCTGTGTCTCTTGACTAATTTTTAGAGATTTCACTTATCCAGCCAGATGTTGATTAATTTCATTGAGGCATGTGATGCTTTCTTCTGATGTATTTGATGCTTTTCTTGTAGTTGATCCTGAAAACTCAAAGAAATCTGGTATCTCTTCCTCATGATAATCTATTTCATTACAATGAGATTCCATAATATTTCTTTCATCTAACAGTTGTCTCATATTGATTCTAGCTTCTTTATACTTCTCATAGAAGATCTAAATTTCTAGCTTCTTATTTTCAATATTTTTTTCAAGTCTGTACTTCTCCATTATATGATATTTTCTCTTAAGCCTTTAAGCTTTTCTTAAGAAGAGACTTAGATCTGATACCAATTGTTGGAATTAATGGGAAGTGTGTACTGAGAGGGGAGGGGTGAATCAGTACCTCTAAAACTTTTATATCTTTTAACCTTTATCCTTTGAGTTATCAAATGTTTATGCAACCATCTTTTCTATACTATCTTGATGTAATATATATCAACTTATAAGCTTAATCAAACATGTGAACATTCATAGAAACATTCATGAAAGTAATTGACACATAACACAAGATATGATATCACAGAAAACTACTGTTAGGAAGTAAAAATTGCAGTGGGGATGGCACCCACAAATTCTTCACTATCTACATATTGGAAGGGGTTGGTTAAGGCTTACAATTTGATCACTTCTGATGATCTACCTGGTTAAGAGTATCTATGGAGACCTATTAAATTCTACTCTATTAAGAGATTTAGAAACACTATTGAGTGTGCACTTGATTAAGAGATTTATAGTTGGACTGTTAAATCCACCTTCCTTGAAAGGATTTTTAAACTTTTCTTCACTTGTTAGAATGATAGAAAATTAAAATTTGACCTAGTTTATGCAATCTCATATTTTTGATTACAGACCCATTTTAGTTTACATGAATAAGTATATCACCTAATGTGATTGAATAATACCTCTGATTCTCGATAGCCTCTGTAGCCAAATTCACCTTTTGTTGTTCTGGTTCTTGAAACTTTCAGTTTGATCCATAGATGTGCTCATACGCTTCATTCATCCTCTCTTCTATATTCACATCCCTCTCTACTGCATAATAATGAATGATTGCATCATCTATTTATAAGATAGATTGACTTCATCAAGTTTCATGAAAAATAATGTTAACTCTAAGATCAGGTTTACAACTTTACCTTGATCTCCTAGTCTATGTGTTTTAAATCAGTTAGACTGATTAAAACACTTAAATTCATGTTTTGTGTCCCTAAAGAAATGGTTTAAAAAAAAATCAAAAACTCTATAAATAGAACATGACTTTTTTATCTGACGTGGAAGTCAGATCCTGTTTTTGCGGGCTGCAACAAACTTTTGATTTTTGACAGTCGATTATGCTCTAAAATAAGTTGATTGTCTTTCAGGTTCCTTTCTTGAACTGTTCTCTTGGTTTGTACTTTGACTGTTCTCTCAGTTTTCTCTTTTACCTATTTGTCATTTTCCTCATTATCCTTTTGACTTTGCATTTTTTATTTACACACAAAATTGTGTCATTAGTTGTCTTTGTACTTAGCAGTTTTTGGTGATGTCTTATATTTGATTTTGGGTTTACTCTTTGTTTTGTCTTTCGGTGTATGCTTACCAAAATTTTGGTTTGCATACTAATGGAAAAATAATGTCATCAATTGATAGCACTTGAAATGTCATAATATATAGCAATAGGCTCATCAATAGTCACTCTGACATATTTCAACAGTTGTTTCATCCATACCACTTGTGTACAATTAACAACAACAACAACATACTCAGCTTTAGCAGTAGATTGTGATATACATTTTTATTTCTTACTTTCCCATGAAACTAATCTCTTACCCAAGAAGAATTATCCACCAACAGTGCTCTTTCTGTCATCCACATTACCTGCCCAATCTGCATCAGTATACGTACTCAATGTGAAATTATTATCTTTACCATACCATAAGCCATAATCAGTTGTTCTCTTCAAGTATTTGAATATCCTCTTAACAATAACAACATGTGATTCCTTTAGTTCTGATTGAAATCTAGCAATAATACAAACAACATTCATAATGTCCGGTCTAGTTTGTGTCAAGTATAATAGTCCACCAATCATTGATATGTATATTTTCCAATTTATATTAGGGGTATCATCAATATTTGTCAATTTACAACCATTAATCATAGGAGTACCAATAGGTTTGAATCTTCCATACCAAATTTTTTCAATTATTCTTTCACATACTTACACTAAGAAATAAAAATACCCTTATCTATTTATATAATTTGCAATCTAAGAAAGAATTTTATCTAACCTATCATAGAAATCTCAAATTCCTTTTGCATCTCATTAGAAAATTCCTTAATTATATTTTCATCTCCATGAAAAATTATATCATCCACAAAGACTTCAACAATCAAAATATTATCATCAACAATCTTGAAGTACAAATTACAGTTAGAAGTACCTTTATTGAAACCAATCTTCAATAAATATGTATCTAACCTCGCATACCAGGCTCTAGGAGCTTGCTTCAGTCCATATAAATATTTCTTCAATAGGAAAACCATGTCATCTATATCATTCAAAGAACATCCATCTGATTTCTCAATGTAGACTTCTTCTTCCAACTCTCCATTTAAGAATGGAGACTTAACATCCATCTGATATACTTTGAAATTTTTGTATGTATCATACGCAAGAAACATTCTAATAGCTTCAATTCTAGTAAAAAGAGCAAAGGTCTCCTCAAAATCAATACCTTCCATTTAAGAATATCCCTTACAAACAAGTCTTTCTTTGTTCCAAATAACTTCACCATCCTCATTCAATTTTTTTCTAAATACCCATTTAGTACCAATCACATTTTTGTCCATGATTCTAGGAACAAGAATCCATGTCTTATTCTTTTCAATTTGTTCCAATTCTTCTTCCATATCTTTGAAAAAACATTTATATTTGCATGCTTTGTCAAAATCTTTAGGTTCAATCTTAGAAATCAAACAAATTTAATTTCTAGCAATTCTTCCTCTAGTTTTAACACCTTTGTTTCTATCACCAATAATATGATTCTCTGAATGATTTAACTTTACATACCTTGAAGTCTTTGGATATGTATTTATAGATGAAGCTTGTGTTTCCAACTCTTCCTCTTCTCCAACTTCTTTATTTTTTTTCTATCTATCCATTCAGATTCTGATTTTGACTCTGTGCTTGCAAAATTTGACTTCTTTCTTCTTCATATGATTCATAATTGTAAGATCTAACTGGTTTCTGAAAACTTTCATCCACTTTCACATTATCACTCTCAATTATCTTTCTCAATCTATGGTTATAACATTTGTATGTTTTTCTCTTTGTATAATAACCAATAAATATTCCTTTGTCACTTCTAGGATCAAACCAAAGATTTTTAAATATTTCATAGTAGGAATATAACCATACCAAAGTTCATAAAGAGTCTTACCAGTACCATGCTTGATTTGAAATCGGTTAAGTGTATAACAACTTCTCTCCAATAGATCTACAAAATGTTTCCTTCAATCATCATAGTCCTTGTAGTGTCAAGAATTGTTATATTTCTTCTCTCAACAATTCCATTCTATTGTGGGGTCCAGAGAGAAGAAATTTGTCTCTTTATTCCATGCTCTTCACAGTATGCATCAAATTCTTTAGATGTAAACTCTCCACCTCTGTTATATCTCAAACATTTCAACTTCATACCTATCTCATTTTCAACCATAGCTCTAAAGATCTTGAATTTATCAAATGCCTCAGATTGTTTCTTTCAAAAATGTAACCCACATTATCCTTGAATAATCATCAATGAATAAAATAAAGTATTTGTCTCCATAATAACTTTGAGTTTTAGTAGGACCACACAAATCAGTATGTACCAAATCTAACAATCCACTTGAAGAATATATCTTACTTTTGTAGGTAGACTTAGTTATCTTACCCAATTGACATTCCTTACACATCGCATTAGTAGGATTCAATAATCTAAATGAATATCTTACGACATTTTTAGTGCTTATCTTCACAATGTTATCAAAGTTTATATGAGAAAATCTCGTGTACCACAACCAACTGTCATCAACCTTTGCAATCAAACATCTATTCTTTGAATTGTTCAAATGAAATACATTACCTATGATCTTTTTACTAGATGCAATCTCAATTCCAATGCTTCTAATAGTTTTACACATTCCATTCTTGAATTCCAAGTGATATCCCTTATCAACTAATTGTCCAACACAAAATATTATGCCTTAAACGTTTAATATACAAAACATCATCAGTATTAACCTTACCATCAAGTATAATTGAACCTCTTCCTTTGATAAAATAGGGAGCACTATTACCAAATCTAACAACACCACCATCATATTCTTCAAGCTTCACAAATTTTATTTTGTCTCCTGTCATGTGATGTGAACATCCACTATCAATATCCTAGTCATCTCTTTTATCCACATGCAAAACCAAGGCTTTTTCTTCATTAGGATTCTCATCATTGATAGAAATGAACATAATTTATTCTTCACTTTTATCAGATTCATCATCTGTTGTTCCTTAATCTAGAGCATAGTAAAATTTGTTCTGATATTTATGTATGAACTTATTATTCTTATACTTAGGCTCTTTGTTAGTAAATCTAGAAATAATGTGGCCAATCTTATTACATGAAAAACAATTCAAAGGAAACTTTCCTTCATACTTACCAGATCTCTTCGTAGATTCTTTGCAAATAGGGCTTGAAGTTCTTCAAGCTCTCTTTCTTATTTCTTAATGTGTTCCCATTCCTTAGCATATTTACCAAGCTTAGATGAAATTTCACGAGGGTCATATATTTTCTTATCTTTAAGAATAGTAACTTTAAATGAAGATTAAACTTTAGGAAATCTACCTCCAAATTCACTCATTTCAAAAGAAGATAAATTACCAACCAATGTATCTCTTTTCATAGAAGACATTGTTCTGATTTCTTCAATAGCAACAACTTTGTGATTATAAGCAGGAGGCAAGAATCTCCAAATTTTAGAAACAAGCTCATCTTCATCCAATGTTCCACCAGCACATTTGATTCCACAAACAAGGTTGGTGATCCTATTCACATAGGTAGTAATTTTCTCATCTTCACTCATCCTCATTGTTTCATATTTTCCTCTCGAGATTTGTAGCTTTGCTTGCTTCACAAACTTGTCTCCTTCATATAATGTTTCTAACTTTTCCCATACTTCATGTGTAGTCTCCAATCTTAGAACATTTTTATATTCACCATCTAATAGGGCACTCTTCAAGGCTTCATATGCTCTGGTATTAATCTCAAATTTTTTCTTCTCATCAAGAGTTGCAGTAGCAAGATCAATGAGAGGGTTGAAATTTTTCTTTGTAACATCCCAATGTTCTTATCTATTACATCTCATGTGCAATCATCTAGTCCTTCCATATAGTATATTTTTTTTCCTTCAAATCTTGGACTATCCTTCTTAAAGGTCAACATCCCAGATCTCCTCAAGTGGTCAAACTTCTCAAAGAGGACACTATCTCTAATACTAATTTTTAGACCTTAAGAAGCACACACACAACTGAGAGAGTGGGGGTGAATTAGTTGTGTCACAATATCAATAAAATTTCACCAACTAACAAACTTTGAATCTTATATCTGGATGATAAACACAAAAGCAAGATCTCAATACAATAAGAAATAAATAACACCAATATTTTTGACATGGAAATCCTGTTAGGGGAAAAGCCACGGTGGGGATGGAACCCATAAGATGAATGCACTCAATAATAAGTATTGTACCATGTTAGGATTATTGAAAAAGGGGAACCCACATGTATTCAGGCATACTTCCTAGAGCTCACTAGTCAAATACAATAACAACAAGGCTCATCTCTTTATAGCGTGAACTGATCATAGATCAAAGAGGACTTATAGTCCAAACACACAAATTGACTAATAACATTTGTTATACCAAAATAGTTCCAATGAAGTGCACATATCTCTGACTTATTTTAGATTGCACTCACACCTGTTCATACACCAATGTATACATCATTTATCCCATCTTTATATACATTCTCTCACACTCTCAACTTCACATGATTACATCTATAAATACAATCCATCAACTCATCTCAACTAGGTTGGCCAGGGACCTAATTGAAAATAATTAATAAATTATAATTCATTCCTCAATGTGATACATTGAATGTCATCCTAAACATTGAAATGATCCATATCAACAACCTCAAACATGCTTCGATCCATAAATCATGCACTAAACCTTTGCAACATGTTACATCATTAGGTTAGCTAAAACCAAATGAAGAAAACCAACATGTTACATGAAAATAATGCAACCCAATCACTTCAACCAATGCGACCAAAAAACATGATCAGAACATGATCAAGAAACATGAGCAAGCAATGTGAAGTACCTCAACAATCTTAGCATCAACAAGAACTCAGGATCTAAATCCATCTCTGCATTGTTCATCATCAATAACATCTACAACCTCTATTACTCAAGAAATATAGATTTATAGTATCCAAATAATGAACCACTCAATTTGAGGACACATATGCACATCCCAAACTCACTACCAAGTTAGGAACCAACAACTCTTCAACATCAATCCATATCAATCCAAAAACTAAAACTCTGTGACTTCCTAAATAAACAAAATGCCAGTGTCTGATAAACCAATCATAACTCTTACAAATCATCACTCTAGGATATGCAAACAAACATGCAGCAACTAAAGACATATCATAGTACAATTTTATGATCACAACTGTGGATCTTCTGTGTAGTATCCATACCAATAAATTCAACTTTACTGAACATACCAGGAACATAATCTTCAATAGTAGAAATATGTTGACGTCAATGAAAAAATATTAATGCCAACATATATATGCATAATCTACACAAAATCTTAGAAATATCCAACACATATTGTATGTTATTTCTACTTCCTTCAAGATGAATGTAAAAGCGTCATGTTTAGGAACAATTAGGCTCCTAAGATGACCAATTTTTTCCTTGACTCTTTCCTTCTCATTGACTAAAGTTTTAATTTTATCATTTAAGGTTTTCACTTGTGTTGCATGGGCTGAAGCTAAAGTCCTAAAAGGATCAAAAGACAGATAATTATTTCAGCTTCACCTCAGTCTCCTCAATCCATTTTTCAACATCAGACACATGACACATATAGTCAATGCATCCTATATATATCTTTCTTCCTTCGGATAAAGAATTCTTAAATCCTTGAATAGCTAGGACCAAAGAATTATTATCTATAGAAATTTTGTCTTTTAACTCTTTTACTCTTCTAGCTTCATATTCATTCTTAACTTTTACAAATGTAGACTACCCTAAGGATTCAAAATGAGTATTAGTAGCCTTCAACAAGTTTTCTAACTGACCTGATACTGATTCATTCTAATTAAGTTCATAGGTGGGTAGGATCTTACTCACAAACTGGCATGCAAAAGTAAGCAACTCACTGTCCCTATTATGATTCTTTAAGATTTGATTCCTTTATTTAGTGTGTGCAAAAATTGCAATATCCATTAGTTGTTCAAGACTAAGAGAATCCAACTAAATTGGACCTCGAATCTACATGTCCTTAGAATCATAAATCTCATCCCTTACTACCAAACCTTTCTATTCAAATTTTGCATTAATCTAATTCATCATTGCCTCTTCTACTTCCCTAAATTCTTCATTATGATCCTCAAGATTATCTTTTTCTTCATCTCCCATCTTCTTCATGACCTCATTATATTCTCCTTTCATAATGGCCTTTTAATTCATTACTCCAGGGATGTATTTGTTGGAAATTAGTTGAGTAAATAAGAGGGGATGGGTGAATCAGTTACCACAAAAACAAATCCAAGTCCTGTAGATGTCTTAAACAAATTTGTCATTGTTGCTCGGTTAAGATAGATATTCTACAGTCACTCGATTAAGATAGGAAGTCTTAAGATATTAACCATGATTATATTTTAATAATTAATTGTAGAAACATAAACCATGGAGCAAATAACATGTACACAGATAACACCAAGATTTAATGTGGAAACCCAATATGGGAAAAACCACCAATTGCAACTAGTCACAGTTTTTCACTCTTCTAAAGTGAGCCCTGTTAGGAGCCAACCCTTTTAAAGGTTACAATAACACACTACTAGGTGTGACCATGTTAGAGGATTTAATCACTCTGCAAGGAGTGGCCTTGTTAGAGGTATTCAAACACTTCAATGCAGAAATGTCACCTTGTGAGAGGATTTACAAAATACTGTTAAGTCTACTATGTTGAGAGATTTTGATCACTGCTACAATTGTTAGAAAGTAACAATGGATTGACCTATTTTGATAAGCAACTATATTTGTTGATTCAGATCTCTATTCTGGATTTAATTACTTGATCTTCACTGAACAGATATTTTTTTGCAGCTCTGTGTGTTTTGTCCTCAATCAGAATCTCATCTGATTTTGCCTTCACTCTTCATATCAAAAGAATATCTTCCATAATTACTTCACACACATTTAATCCAAACTTGACCTAGTATATATATGATAAGCCTTGTCAAGTCATCCTTAATAACCTTCCAACTAAATAATAAAACTCATGTCTATCGGCTGTATATAACTAATTAAATATAAAATGTAAACTGTTGTTAGTCGGCTAACAATAACTGTTTAACTCGGTCAACAATGAAATCCTTCAACACCCAACCAACACTGTAATGCCCGAGTGAAATCTGTTAGAACTAAAAAACAATTTGGTCCTCTTCAATGCCTGAGAGTGCTTGTAATGCAGGAGCATATTGGTTCATTGGTAATCCTGCACAACCAAAAATATGTTTGTTTTTATCTAGAAGCTACTTGGGAAATACTCTGCTACTTGGGCTCTGTTGCTCAATAAAGATTGTTTGTTGCTCGGGTTCTATTGCTCGGGCATGCTTGTTCCTATTGCTCGGTAATGCTTAGTTATTTTTCTCAAGTCCAGTTGCTTGGGCATGCCTATTTATTCTCTCTCACTTGGGTTAGTCTTTTGTAGCTCATTTATGCTCTTACCAATGGTTACTGATTTTCGGTGATCTTCTGCCCGAGATGCTTATTTTGGGAGTTGGATCTTTGGTCGACTTCTTCATTTAATTTTCATTTCTAAATTGATTTGGGATCTCTCATTGGGATCTATGTGGACCTAAATCTAGGTCTCCCTTGTGGATTTAAGTGTCGACCTCCTTGGTGGACTCTTGTATATATTCTTTTGTCTTTTCTTAGTTTAGGTATCAATCTTAGAGAAAGAAAGAAAATGTTTAGATATTGAGATCCAAGGTCTGTGATCTCTATTGTATGAAGATATTATTATAATTCATTGAATATATGACCAAAACTGGCAAGGACTTACAGCCCGGCATGTAATGATTTTGATCAAGTTAATATAAAGGATATGTGCTGCTTCTTCTCTCACTGTGTTGTTTGGCTAATACGTTGGTTCTATAAGGTGGTTTGGTAGTTGGGAGAGCCACTTGCCCCTGCTACTCTCTCTTCCTTGCATTAGGTGGTATTAGAGTGTTGTGAGATCTAAGTTCCTTCTTGAAACCCTAACTCTAGTTGGTATTGTTGTGGGGTGGTAGATTGCGATCAGACCTACAATTGCAGAGGGATTTAAGATGGTTCATGGGAGAGGAAATGTAGATCCAGGTCTAGCTGATATGCTTAGATAGATGGCTTCTAGATCGGAAGCTATTGAGATAGCCCAACGTAGAGGAAGGCATCTTGATGATGGTAGTGATGATGAAATTGAAAAGGTTCAAGGTGAAGCCGCACCTACACTTGTGATGAATCAAGAAGAAGAGTGATTCCTGAGAGCTTTGACAAGTTTGAAATCCACACCTCAGTTTAATCCTCCTGAGTATAATGGAAAATTAGATTATGATGAATTGATTGACTGGATAACTAAGATAGAAAAATATTTTGAATATGAGAATGTGGTAGAAGATAAGAAGGTGAAGATTGCAAGCACAAAATTGAAAGGTCATGCATCCCTATATTGGGAACATCTCCAATTGGATAAGAAGAAGAAAGGTAAAGACAAAATCAAGGTATGGGATAAGATGGTAAACAAATTAAAAGGAAAGTTTCTACCTTTTGATTATTAGATTAACCTAATCTGGTGAATGCAAAGTTTGAAGCAGAAAGACAAATCTGTAAAAGAATACACTGAAGAATTCTACAGATTGGACATGTTGAAGATGAAGTGGAAAGAATATAAAGATACCTGAATGGCTTGAGAAGTTTCATACAAGATGAAATTAGTTTGGTCAAGATGGAAAGCATTGAGGAGGCATAGAAATTTTCCCTAAAAGCTAAGGAAAAGTTGAATAGAAGATATGAAAAAATATAAAGAGGCAGAGGTGGTAGACTTCCTAGAGGAAGGGGTGGATCTCATGGTGAAAATAGTAGATCTGAACTAGACAAGTCAATTTCAAACACATCTCAAGACAAAGGAAATACTAAATGGAAATTATAGGGAGCCTCCTTGGTAACCTTCTAAGTTTGATTGAAAATCTTAATAGGTCTCTCTTAGGACCTCTAGGGCTTCCTCAATCCACCCTTCAACACCTTGAAGAATCAGCTCTTCCTCTCCAACCAAGGAAACTAACTATCATGTTAAAAAACACCATTCT
>MU223189.1:161399-189257 GCA_018584345.1 Thuja plicata
AAAAGGGAAACTATAAGAAATAGAAACTGCCTAAGGTTAGCTGAAGCAAACTAGAGTGAATAGGGAAGTTACTAATTAGATCATAATGATTTAAATTAGTAACCCCGATAGACTATTACTCTAACATAACTAATGTACCAAGTACATTTATGAGGCTAATGAATGAAGTTTTAAAGAAATTATTGAACAAATGTGTGATTGTGTATTTGGATGATATTTTGGTATTTAGTAAGACTAGAGAAGAGAATTTGATGCATATAAGGCAAGTGTTGTAGAGATTGAAAGAAGAGAAGTTGTTGATAAATCTAAAGAAGTGTTCCTTTATGAAAGAAGAGCTTGTGTATTTGGGTTTTGTGATTTCAACCAATGTTTTGAAGATGGATCTTGAGAAGGTTGAAGCTATATTGAGTTGGCCTACACTTGAAAATGTCACTAAGGTAAGATCATTTCATAGATTGGCAAGCTTTACAGAAATTTTATCATAAATTTTAGTTCTATTTGTAATGCTATGACTGAGACAATGAGAGGAGACAAAAGATAATTCAAATGGACACATGGAGCTGACAAAAGTTTTGAAGCTTTGAAGCTAAAGGTTGTTGAATTACCTGTGTTAGCCTTACCTGATCTCAATAAGGTATTTGAAGTTGAATGTGATGCAAGTGAAAGTGCACTTGGAGCTGTGTTCACTCAAGAAGGTAAACCTGTTGCTTTCTTTAGTGAAAAGTTGAATGATACAAAAATGAAATATTTTTTCTATGATCAGGAGTTCTATGCTATTGTGCAAGCTATGAATAAGTGGAGACATTATTTGATGCCAAATGAATTTGTGTTGTATACTGATCATAAGGATTTATAATATTTAAGTAGTCAGAATAAGCTGAATCAGAGACACATGAAATGGGTAGAGTATTTGCAGAGTTTCACATTTTTGATTAAGCATAAGAGTGGAGTTTCTAATAGAGTTACTGATGCATTAAGTATAAGAAGATCTTTGTTGACTGAAATGAGAATTGAACTTCTTGGTTTTGATGACATGAAGAATTTGTAAGAAAATGATCCTGATTTTTGAGATTAGTGGAGAGTGTGCAAAGAACCTAATTCAAATCAATCAAGTAAGTATGAAGACTATTTCATTCAGGAAGATATTTTGTTTAAAGGTGTTTAGTTGTGCATACCAAGAGGTTCAATGAGAACTAATTTGATAAAAGAGAAACATAGTAGTGGATTGGCTGGACATTTTGGTATTGAAAAAAACATTGAGTTTGCTGAAGGAGAGGTATTTTTGGCCTCAGTTATATAAGGATGTTCAAAAATTTGTAAGAAGTTGTGGAGTTTGTCAAGTTTCAAAGAGAGTAAGTCAGAATACTAGTTTATATACATCAATTATTGTTCATGAGAAACCTTGGAGTGATATCAGCATGGATTTTGTTCTTGGCTTACCTAAGACAACAAGAGGTAATGATTTTGTATTTGTTGTTGTGGATATATTTTCTAAGATGACACATTTAATACCATGTATGAAAACATCAGATGCAGTACATATAGAAGATCTTTTCTTTAAAGAGATTGTCAGATTGCATGGATTACCAAGGAGTATCATCTCTAACTGAGACAGTAAGTTTGTTAGCTATTTTTGGAGAACACTTTGGAAGAAGTTGGATACTTAGTTGAATTTTAGTTCTACATTTCATCCATAGACTGATGGAAAAACAGAGGTTGTAAACCAAAGTCTGGGTAATTTATTGAGACTCTTAGTTGGAGACACACCAAGCAATTAGGATTTGATGTTGGCACAAGCAGAATTTGCATACAACAGTTTAGTGAATAGAAGTATTGGAAAGACACCTTTTGAGATTGTTCATGGCACACAACTGAGACGTATATCAGACTTGAGAGATATTATTGGAGAAGAGAAAAGAAGTGTTGAAGTAGAAGAATTTGTAGAATTTATGAAGATATTGCATGAATATGTAAAATAGAAGCTGGAGAAAAGTAATCAGAAATACAAAGATAGTCCAGACAGATCAAGAAGACAAAAAATTTGAAGTTGGTGATGTTGTAATGGTTCATTTAAAGAAGGGAAGATTTCCTATTGGAACTTATGGTAAACTGAAGATGAAGAAATTTGATCCTTGCAAAATATTGAGAATATTTGACAGTGGAAATGCTTATGAAGTTGAATTACTTGATGACATGGATATATCACCTATATTCAATATTTTAGACTTGTATGAATATCATGAACCTGATGAAGAAGTTATAGTACCATATGATTATCCTAAGAAGAAAATAGAGGAAGTTGAAAATATTTTGAAACAAAGAGTTGGCAGAAGCACAAGAGGAAAATATTACATGGAATATCTGGTGAAGTGGAAGAACAGACCGATTGAGGACTCATCTTTGATTTATCAATCTAAGTTGGATTCATTTCAGGTTGGACCTGATACATGATTTGGGGAATCATTTCTTGTAACCCCGGGTGTCTAATGTAGGAGCATCTTGGGTCATTGGCAATCCTGCACAACCAAAAAGATGTTTTTTTTATAAATTTAGAAGCTACTCAGGAAATACTCTTCTACTGAGGCTCTATTTCTTGGTTAATCTTGTCTGCTACTCAGGTTCTATTTCTCAGGCATGCTTGTTCTTGTTTCTCAGTAATTCTTAGTTCTATTTCTCAGGCATGCCTATTTATTCTTTGTTGCCTGGGTTGGTCTTTTGTTTCTCAGTTATGCTCTTACCAACGGTTACTGATTGTTGGTGATCTCCTGCTCAAGATGCTTATTTTGGGAGTTGGATCTTTGGTTGACTTCTTCATTTGATTTTTGTTGCTGAATTGATTTGGGGTCTCTCTGAATTCTTGTCTTGAACCAATTCTCTCCACTTTCTGAGACTCAGGCGCCTCTGTCTGAGACTCGGGTGCCTCTGTCTATGGCTCGATTCCCTTTGTCTGTGACTCAGTTTCCTCTACCAGCAGGTCGAGTTGCACAGGTTGCAACTCAGGTTGAACTGTTTGAGTTTCTGTAGATGAATTCAATGGTTGATAGGGATGTTGTCCAATCACCATTTCTTGTTTCTTAGGTATAGTATCAAGTTCATAATATACAAAATTTTTGTAATCGTCAGGTTCTTTACTGCTCTGTTCTTCACCTCTTTCTGCAAACTCATCAATCCTTACATGCACACTTTCTATGACTTTATGAGTAGAAAGATTCAAACATTTATATGCTTTTCTTTTGCAGGAGTAGCCTAGGAATATATCTTCATCACCTTTTACATCAAATTTTCCATTTCTTGCTTCCTTCAAGATGCAACATTTACTTCCAAATACTTTGAAATAACAAACATTAGGTTTATAGCCACAACATTTTTCAAAATGTTTCTTCTCAGTACCTTTCTTTAGTTAAACTTAGTTCAAGGTGTGAATTGCAGTGTTGATGGCTTCCTTCTAGTATTTGGTAGCAACATTCTTTTCAATCATCAAGGTTCTATAAAAATCTATAGTGGATATTTTCCTTCTTTCTGTTATCCCATTCTTCTATGGAGTACTTGGGATAGATACTTATCTTTTGATTCCTCTTTCATTGCAGAATTCATTGAATTCATTATAGATGAATTCTCCTCCTCTATCAGATCTTAAGCATTTAAGTTTCTTTCTTGTTTCTTTTTCAACTCTGGCAAGGTACCACTTGAACTTCTGAAAGGCTTCTAATTTTTATTTGAGAAACATAAAATTTATCATTCTAGAATGGTGATCAAAAAATAGAATGAAATACTTCTCACCTGTGTAACTTGTTTCTCTAATTGGTCCACATAAATTAGTATGTACAAATTCCAAAACTTCTTCTGTATTGTAATTCTTTCTCTTGAAGCTAGTTTTTCTCATCTTCCCAATCTAACATTATTTTCATATTGCTAATTCAGGTTTCTTTAAAATAGGAATTCCTCTTACTCTTTTGTTCTTTCTTATGTTAACCAGGTTATCAAAGTTCATATGACATAACCTTTTATGTCATAACCAACTTTCTTCTACTTGTGCAATAAAGCATGAAATTTTAGTGAGATCAAGATAGAATAGATTACCTTTTGTTTACCTGCCAGTTCCAACTAGGTTTCCATTACCATCCAGGAGCTTGGCCTTACCATTCATGAATTCTACCTTGAAACCAATGTTATTTAGCTATTCAACACTTAGTAGATTGCGCCTTAGTCCTTCAACCCAATAGGCATTATCACATTTAATTCCTTCTATTTAAGCAATGCAACCTTTGCCTTTCACATAGAAGGTTTCATCATTCCCAAAACTGACACCCCCACCATCATAGTGCTCAAGATTTTCAAATTTAGTTTTATCACAAGTCATGTGGTGTAAACACCCACTATCTATTATCCAAGTGTCATTCTTTCTAATATGAGAGTATAATGTTGTCTTTTCATTATCTTCATTATCTAACTCATCCTTAATAGAAATATAAACCATTTCATCTTCATCTTCATCACTATCAGAATCTTTAGCAATATGAAAAGATTTATTACCTTTGTCCTTGTAGCTCTTGTAGCTTTTGATATCTTTCTTTCCTTTATACTTGTTGAACTTTCTCTCACCTTTGTCTTCCTTGTTTGGACACTTAGAAAAAATGCGACCAACTTCATCACATGAAAATAAAATTAATAGTATTCTTCCTTTGTACTGTCCTTTTCCTTTTACATATCTCCTTACAAGTAACGCTTCAATGATTTCCAGATCTTCATCATCACTGTCACTATCAGTCTATTTTCCTTTCATCTTTCCAATGTTTAGTTTAGATTTGAATGTAGAATCTGTTGGCAAGATGACTTCCTGAGGAAGCATGGCTTATTTTGTGTTGTCAATCATGGCAACAAAGTCATACTAAGTTTCTGTCAAAGATAACTTAGAAGATAAAATGACTAAGTACAGAAAACATGACAGATAAAGAGATATAGAGATCAGAAAATCAGTGCATGTGTTAGAGATCACACCAGAGCATGCATGCTTAGGTATATACTCTATGGTGTATATACATGCTAGATCCAAATGTGCAGAGTATGGAACATCAGTACGCAAAAGTTACAAACTGATTAGTAGACCTGCAATCCAAAAAATAGAGCTTGGAAGCTAACTACAGTTTTGATCAGCGCGTATGATTTTATAATGTAATGGCTAAGAGCCTTTAGATACAAGTTTGTATTAATGTAATTAATGTTGTAGTAAACACACTTAGGCCAACTTGTTCGAAAGCATTGTATATTTTTGTTTTAGGGCTGACTAGTTATTTGTTTTGGGTCGCGCCTATTTAGATTTGAAGATATAAGTATGTAATGTAAAGATATGTTAGAAGTGTCGAATATAATGTAAGAATAAGTTACAGATGAGTAGAATGATGAAGTTAGAGGATGATATAGCTCTTTAAAGAAGTAAGAGCATCCACACATACACGGAACTGATCAGACAACAGTGTCATTATAGCAGTTCATTTTGATATAGTGCATATCAACATTCAAACGGTTGTAGCCTTCATCTTATTGGGCAGTGAGCCTAGGCAGTGAGCCATATACCTTTAACAAGGTTTTTTAAAAGACTCCTAACAGGGTCAGACTTTTAACCAGGTCATTGTACTCAATTTGTAAAGACTTCTTCTAACAGGGCAAAGAAACTTTAATAGGTTCATTATACCTAGTACAATATTTTGTGGGTACTAATCCCCACAAGAGTTTTCCTCTGATCAAGGTTCTCCGTAATCATATCATGTGTTATGTGTTCTTGTGTTATGTTTCTTTGGATGCACATTTGATTTATGTTTAATTGGCTGAAATATAATTAATAAGATAAACATTGATTCACCCCCCCCCCCCCTCTCAGTGTTTCTAACAATTGGTATAAGAGCTTTTGTCCTCTAAAAGAAAGTTTAACCACTTGAGGAGATCATGGACTCAGCCGAAGCAAAAAATTTGAAAAAGAATCTTGAAGAGCTCTTGAAGATCTTGATAAATCTGAGAATGAAAATGAAGAACTAAGATTGAAAAATGATGGCTCTCAAATACTTATTAAAAGGCTAAGAAAAGATCTAAAAGATTGTTCTACAAGTGATCTAGGACAAATGGTCAAAAAACTTAATGAAGAGAATAAGTCTCTAAAGGATAAACTTGAAGATCTGGAGGAACAACTTATAGATAGCCAGAACACCATTGAAGACAAGATCAAAGAAAGCAAACAATTGGAAGATGAAATTTTGCAGGCAAACATGAAAGTCTTGGAATTGGAAAATATGAAGAAGAAGTTGGAATCTGAACTAACAGAAGCAAAAGACAAGATTGATAAACTTCACACAAGTTTTGATTTAATTCAAATCCAGCTCAATGTGCAAAGGAAAAAAGGGAACACTTCTGGTCTTGGATTCAGTACAACACAAGATGAAATCAAATCATCACAGGCGAAAGAAAATACACTTGAAGCATCTTCAAAAGTTAAGAAAGTTGAAGATACTACAGAGGTAATATATGAACCACCTCAAAGAGAAATCAAGAAAGTTAACAGAACTTGTTATGCATGCAACAAACATGGTCATTTGGCAAGAGATTGTAAAGAGGTAAGACCTTTTAATGGTTACTGTTATTCATTTTATAAGTTTGGTCACAGTGCTATTCATTGTAGAACAAGTCATAAGAATCAACATCAGCAAAATCATAGAAGAATGAATCAAAACAATAAGAGAAATCAACCTCAAAAGAATTTGCAGAACACTACATGTCAGATATGCAACTACAATGGACACACAGCAAAGCAATGTAGCATGATGAAGAAAAGCATCAAACCTCCTATCATCTGTCACACATGTGGTAAGGCAGGACACATCTCAAAGTTTTGTAGATCCAAAACTCAGAAGCAAGATGAACCTAAAAAGTCTCTATTTGAAGAGAAAGGAGAAGTCAATTTTGTAAAAGCAAATGAAGATTCAAGAAAAATATGGTTTGAAGTTAAGAAGGAAAAAGATGTTGACAAAGTAGTTGATGCATCCACAGTGGACGCACCCTCTACTTCTGCTTGAAAAGACGTTCCTGGTCTTAGGGGGAGCTATTCTAGCTCAGAACCCCTGTGCAGTTGGTGTACTCACTTCAGAGTATGCACCTTTGGATTCATCATTAAAAGCTCATATTACAGCTATATGCATTCACGTATTATCTAAATTACATCAGGATCAAAGTTTGAAAATCTCTATGCATGTTTGGAAGCATTAAATGTGGCAGATCATATAAAAAGAAGTTCATAGTCGATCACTTTAACATTTACATTTGAGAGCATAGAAATTGAAGAGCATTGGAGCACTAAGACATATAAGCATGAAGGCATAACAATTTGGCAGTTGGAATGATTGGATAATCATTTTGAAACGGAGCCCTAGCCGTCACACCGTTTCAGAATTTCATGGAAACCCTACATAAGAAAAACACCAAGTAAGTATGGTGACCCCAGTTGTGTTTGATGTAGCAGAGAGGAAGAGGTTCATATTTAAGAATCATCCATTCAAATCCATACTGTATGATGTGGAAGGGGCTTTCTCTAAAACCCCGATTGGCATTGTTCACATGGAAGATATCTGCGCGTACATTTACTGTAAGAAGAAATCATTAGGAGATGATAATATAGCTTCTCATATGTCATCAATGTTAAATAAGGATTTCACATTCAAGGATGAGTTCACGCACTTACAAGATAACCCTATTGTTGAGTATTCAAATGCGCATGAGTTTGAAGAACTAGAATGGGTAAAGATTCTGTTAAGCAGGATACATGATGATCTTTTCTGGATTGGAGATGTCCCAGTTCACATCACTACAGAACTAATCCATCAGTTAACCAAACTTCCAATGACTGGACCAGTATTTCCCACTTGTAAAGATGTAAAGGAACAAATTGAGCAAGTTTGTTTGTTTAGGAGTGATAGGCGTAGAATGACAGTCGACCCTATCAAGGAGGATGACATTAAACTCATGACAATGATACTTGGATACAAGTTTCAGCAAGCAAGCAAGTTGAATAGTGTCTCTGCAGCAATAGTCCTTGCAGCTATCAGAATAGTGAGGGATAACACCCAATACAATATATGTGAGATATTGCATGATCAGCTGATTGAAAATATTAGAATCATCAAACATGACAGGAACAAAACATTCAGGTTTGGATCTCTAATCATCTATTTGTATCACCATATAGTTGGAAAGGTTGCAGACCTTTATCTAGACAAAGGCAAACCTACAATGACTCAGATATCTCTTAAGGCCACAGTAGAAAGAAATGCAAGAGATAAAATGGATATGGATATAAAAATATTCAGGGTAAAAATGCAGAGCAGGTTCAGACTATCTCAGAAGATAGTTGACAAATACAGGGATACAATATGCTTCATGGTAGAGACAGATTGCACATGCATGGAGGCTGTTGAGCCTAGAACTAAGTGGATTCATCCACTAGGGTATGAATTAGAAGACCATGTGTTAGAAGGATATGCGCAAGTCCTATTGTCAGCACCTAAAGACCCTAATGAACCTAGATGGGGCACTTACAGAGAAAAGATGGACGAAGTGGACATTGAACTAAAACTTGCTGGTAACAAAAGGAAAGCATCCAAAATGACATCCAACATTCTGAGAAAGCATGGAGTCACACAAGAAGATTTGGACAAGGCAAAAGAAGCCAAAATTGCACAAGTCAAAATTGAGAAAACTATTGAAACTCAGAAGAAGAAGCAGAAGAAAAATGAGGAGAGTACCACTGCGCCTACTACAACCATTGATCTAGACACATCTCCACCTTCTGTACCTAGCAAGAAACCTAGAGGAAGGAAGCAAGTGCCTATAAATCACCCATCCTCAAGAGCTACTCGGAGAAAAGCTAAGAATGTTCAAGCTCCACCTGAGGTAGGATTTAGACCTAGTCTAAATATCTTGAAGAATAGGATTGTTAATGAAGGGAGATTAGATACATTATCAAAATTCTATGATAAGTATCAAGAGATGGATAAGACTGAGATACATTCTATGATCATATCTCATATGATCAAGTTTAAGAAGTTTGTTCTTGAACTTAAGACAGTAATACCAGATCAACTATGGAACATATTGGAGATAATGAAAAGACATGCCATAGAAGAGGACATGAAGATTAGAGAAGAAAATTTGGATAATCTTCTTCCTGTCTATTCACATGATGAGAAGGCTATTCTGTTAGATCTGGTGAAGCCTCATCTCTGAACTAAGATAAGGACTCTACAGATAATGAACAAGGAATATGAACAGGTTGGAAAGGAGACTGAAAAGGCATTTGCACAAGTATTTATGGACAGACACATGTATCCACCAATGGCGCCTACAACAAAAGTTACTCCAGCTCCTCCCAAATAGGATACAACTCCAATAATTTAGATTGCACCCATGTTAGGTCCACAGGATTCAGCACCCACAGTGACAATAACTTCTGAGACAGCTAAAGATACAGAAGATACTATAATAGTTGACAATGTCAAGATATCTATGACAGCTTCTGATAATGATATGATTAAGGTTGATGAGGCAATGAACACTGATGACACAACTCTACAACAGAATGAAGTTCCTTCCATTGATCCAATAGACTTGGATAAGGAGAAAGATACTCAAGGTAATGAGTCACCAGTAAAGGAAATTCATATCAAAAGTGAATGTGTTGACACAAGTCAGAATACTATTTTCTCAACATCCACTCAACCCTCTACATCATTGTTGTCAAGGTTAACTCCTAACTCAGCAAGTTTTGATGCATGGGAAGAAGATGACCTCATCAAGATCAGCATCCTTGCCATGGAAAAGGCAAAAGAGAAACATGTTATGAAGAATCCTCGCTTTGTGGAGTCAATAAACATTCTGAATGAACTAGTTCCTACTGATAAGAAAGTTGCTAAAGCTCAAACAATTGAACATGTGGATAGCATACTGGAAAACTTCAAAAGGCATTTCACAAGCCTAGTAGAATCTGCTACTAAGATTGTAGAAGATGAATACAAGAAGGAGAGACTAAATGACTTGGTAAAGAACTTTACCTTAGATCTGAACTCCTTAAAGATTGGGCAGGCCATATTAAAGGAATTGGCGGATAAAGGAAAGAAAGTCATAGAAAACTGTATGGATAGAGTGAAGCTCACCTCCGAGCACACCAAAAAGATTGAAGAGGTAGAAGAAATGGTGGATAGCATAAAGAAATCAGTTGAAAACTCCACGCAAGATATGAACATATGCAATAATGTATATCAAGGTCAGCTGGACAAAATTGAGAAAGAAAAGTTAGAAACCAGCAAGATCAGAATAAGGCAGACTCAGTTGAGGAATGCACTTGTGCCATCTCTAGCAGTTCTCAATGAGAACATCAAACAGATTGATAGCACCATACAGACATATGATCATGGTCCTTGCATGGATCTGATGAAAATGGAGAAATTGACATATGCTTTATGCGTGCATCTAGAGACAGTTGATGCAATGAAGGTCTTTCGGCAGAAAGAGATTCAATCTCTTCAAGTTGTGTACCCAGACGTCTACATGGAGTAAGTATGTTGAAGACTTACAATTTTTGCGCACCTTTGTCATTAATGTCAAAGGGGGAGTAGTATAGAATGTGTATATGCACAGAAGTATATATGTATATGAAGTCATTTTGAGTAACTTAGCCACATTCCTTTGTTTCCATAAATGACAAAGGGGGAGATTGTTGGAAAGATGACTTCCTGAGGAAGCATGGATTATTTTGTGTTGTCAATCATGGCAACAAAGTCATACTAAGTTTCTGTCAAAGATAACATAGAAGATAAAATGACTAAGTACAGAAAATAGGACAGACAAAGAGATATAGATATCAACACATCAGTGCACGTGTTAGAGATCACACCAGAGCATGCGTGCTTAGGTATATACTCTATGGTGTATATACATGCTAGATCCAAACATGCAGAGTATGGAACATCAGTACGCAAAAGTTACAGACTGATTAGTAGACCTGCAGTCCAAAAAACAGAGCATGGAAGCTGACTACAGTTTTGATTAGCGTGTATGATTTTATAATGTAATGGCTAAGTGCCTTTAGATACAAGTTTGTATTAATGTAATTAATTTTTTAGTAAACACGCTTAGGCTGACTTGTTCGGAAGCATTATATATTTTTGTTTTAGGGCCGACTAGTTATTTATTTTGGGTCGTGCCTATTCGGATTTGAAGATATAAGTATGTAATGTAAAGATATGTTACAAGTGTCGAATATAATGTAAGAAGAAGTTATAGATGAGTAGGATAATGAATTCAGAGGATGATATAGCTCTTCAAAGAAGTAAGAGCATCCACGCATACACAGAATTGATCAGACAATAGTATCATTACAGCAGTTCATTTTGATATAGTGCATATCAACATTCAGAGGGTTGTAGCCTTCATCTTATTGGGCAGTGAGCCATATACCTTTAATAGGGTTTTGTAAAATAATCCTAATAGGGTCAGACCTTTAACCAAGTCATTGTACTCAATTTGTAAAGACTGCTTCTAACAGGGCAAAGGAACTTTAATAGGTTCATTATACCTAGTACAATATTTTGTGGGTACTAATCTCCACCGGAGTTTTCCTCTGATCAAGGTTCTCCGTAATCATATCATGTGTTATTTTTCTTTGGATGCACATTTGATTTATGTTTAATTGGCTGAAATATAATTAATAAGATAAACACTGATTCACCCCCCCCCCCTCTCAGTCTTTCTAACAGACTCAAGATTTCTAGGATTAGGAGAGTAATTGTCAAAGTTATCCAACTCAAAAGTTGTAAGTCTTCCAACCAATCCATCTAGAGTTATACCATTACTACATCTCATCTCTTGAATAGATGAAACTCTAATTGCATAGATAGGAAGTCACTGTCATTTTTCTCACTGCAACTTTTTGTTTTAGAGGTCGCAGATCCTTTTTCCCATACTCTCTACACTCGGTGGGATCCAATGAAGCCTCTATAAATGTGTTTGTTTACCTCAAAAATTTGAAAGGTTTTGGATTTTAGAGTGGTCAAGATCTATTTTAACCTTACTACCCGACTATGACCCACTTCACCATTACGACTAACAAGAAATTTAACATGTTCAACTTGATACTTTTGCATGTTTTTGCATCTATGGTTCATGGAAATTTGGATTATGTGGTTAGAGTTTGTAAATTTTGAAAATGCAATAATTTTGCATGTTTTTGCATCTACTATTCATGAGAATTTGGGGAAATTTTGTACCATAAGAATTTCAAGTGTTTTAAAGAAAGATTCTTGAGCAAAAGATATATGATTTTTTCCAGAATGTAGCACAATCACTCCTCTTGAAACTAGTGAAGACATTTTGACTATTTTTGAGCTCAACAAATTGAAAAGAACATGATCAATATCACATTTTGTGATATGAGATCAAACCTGACATCTTAATCTGCATGTGTATCTCCCATGGTTCACCGGGAAAAACTATATAAATGCGTTCAAACAAAATCATTCTCTCTCTTGTTGCATTTGCTTCAGATGATTCATTCTTCATGCTTCAACATCACTTCATTTCGATTGGGGAGAAGAATACATGTTTTCTATATGGAAGATGCACCATTGAACACTTGAAACAACCAGGTTGAATAACTGAAATTGATTATTGGGTTTCCCATCCTATGTATCCAAGTCTCATTTTAGGCGGCTAGGTATTCAATCCCATTGCTTACTTGGGGTTTTTTTAGGGTTTTTCTCTGAGTGCAGAGTAGTCATTCCTCTCGAGTGAAGAAACTTGGACTAATATTGAGCTTACCAATCTTTACTTTGAATGGAATAATATAAAAATATAGTCAGGCTTTGGTCACTCAAAGGGCCTACAATGCAAGTTGATTTTTGGTTCTGATAGTGTTAGAATTATTACTCATGGATGTGGGTTGAAGTCCTTTGGTTGATTGCTTGAAAATGGAATATACATTTTTTTTTAAATGCACATGTTATGGAAGTGTACAGATTTATTCATTTATGTTTGGTGGCAAATCTAGATTTTTAAGATGGTGAATTTTTAGGTCTACAATTTGATATCTTTTTGACTAGTTCTCTTCTATGGAAACTTTGTTTTCTCCCTTTGTTTCTTTAGTCACAAAATATTTTTTTGCTAGTTCATATATTCCAACTTGGCCTCTTTATTTGGCAACCATAGAGCAATGATATAATCTATCTACATCACCTTCTTGTAATTTATTTCTAGACGGATAGGTGAACTAATCTATATATTACCAAATTCACTGTCATAAAATCAAGTCTTTACACTACAAACTTTGTCTTTTCTTGGATTTTACTCCACCAAAACGTCGGCCTTGATACTAACATTCAATCATTTTTAGACATTTTACACTTGTTGGAACTGCATCTTTCTCTTCTGTAGTTATTAGTGGTGATGTCCGAGCTCCCCCAGTTGCACTTCAACACCATATTTTTTGTGTTAAAAAAATCAAATCATCTCCAAAGATAATCCTCATGACCTTAGAGGACATTGATAAATTTTAATCTCCCTAATGTTGTAATTTAGTAATACAGTTTAGCCAAATGAACTGTTTGTCTTTTAAAACTAAGAATGAATATCGAATTTAAATTATGTCTTATCTGTATAAGTTTCCAAGTAGTTAAGGGTTAAGATAATTAAGTAATCATTGGAGTAAATCTTCCAACAATTGAAGAGTTGGTTTGTCTGCAAAGAAAACTGTTTGTTGGCTTGATATTATTTCACATGGATATGAGGAACCAAATAAATAGAGCAGATCATTTGTGACATTGGAAATCTAAGATGAGAGGATAAGTGTTAGTATGTGTCGTGGTGCTATGTTACTATAATTGGAATCTGTTTCCAGGTCTACTTTGAGGCAATCAAAGTATTAGAAACTTGTTTTTATTTCCTAGATATTAAATTATGATATTTCTAGTTATATTGATGCCAAACTTTATTTCCTTTGTATTTGAGGGCTTCTAAAAGTATTTTGGGCAATCTTTTGTAGAGGTGATATGTTAGACTTTTTATGTGTTTATCTCATCCATTGAAATAAGCCTTGTTACAGTTGAATTGTTGGTGGTTATATTTTCAAAAGCCAAAACTCTTCTTTATCAACCACAAGTCTACTGATATCAGAAAATAAAAGTTGTCTCTGTCTTTCATTGCTCCCAACAAAACAAAAAATAAATGCAACTACACCCTAAATCTATAGATAAACAGTTGTACGTTAATATTTGAACCAATATTCGGTGGTACAAGTCTGGTGCAAGTCTCAAAAATGGTCATTCTTTAAAAGAGAAAGAATTGATAGTTGAGTGTATTTGGGATCAAAGTTGTACATGGTATTTTATCCATGCATGATGGAAGATGGGGAGTTATACACTTGTGTGTATTTTTAAATATCAATTTGTACTATTAAATGTGAGGATGAGTACTTTATTAGTTATAAATAAGATTGATTTGACTTTTGTGTGCAACTAGATTTTGACTATTATTATTTGTATTTTATTTTAAAAATGATGAATAGTTGTACACATTTTGATTTATTAATGACATATGTCAGTAGAAATTATGATTAGTACTTTTAAAACCATTTGTTGATATTTTTATATTTTAAACAATAATGAGAATATGTTCAATTGATGGATCAGATTATAACGAACACCCCCACAACTATTGATACATGTTCAACTGCTGGGTCTTCTCCCCTAGTTGGTCCCAAAGAGGCTTAATGTTTCTCCTCAAAAGTTTAATCATTGTTCTTTCATCATTAACACCATTTCAAGCTTTCTATCATGATTTACAAGATATCTTTTACCATTTGATCATTGTCTCTTCCAGTGAAGACATGCATTCATTGTTGGAATAGAGGAGCCAAGATCAGTAGGCATGTAGGAAACATCAAGTGTATTATTATCTATAAAACATACATCAAGGAGATTTAGTGCACAGTACTAGAGAGACAGCAAGGGTGATGACAGGGTGATACAACAGTCAAGGACAACATACTTCAAACCCAAAGCATGCAATCCCATTTCTTAGGCAATTTGAAGACATTATCATGATATAAGGATAAGATATTATAAAGGGTTTAGAGTAAGGATTTGTGGAGTGAAGGCCTTGAAAACCAAAGAAGACATGTTTTCTAAGTACAATAGTATACTCAACACATCATATTACCATTTTCGTCTGAAATATTCAAACAAAATAATTTACATATATTTATTACAACTGCCATATCCATTTCTATTCCATGAAATGACATCTTACGAGGGATTCGATAAATCAACTTAAGTATGTCGTATGTGCTCCCAATGTTTGCACACTCATCTATGAAGGCATTCAGTCAAACAATTATATCACATTGCATGTGGTTCACATTTCAAATGCATGTCTAATGGGCTTAATGTTTTGATGGATGCTCATACTCTATTCCTAAGCTCTTATTTTGGCATGGGTTGGGAGAATTGAACTTTACACCTGTTGTTTTCACCAAACCTATTTAGTGCATATCGTGTCATCATCACATTATATGGAACCATGTTTTGCAAGGCATTTTTTCAAACAACTGATATATGTTGCCTGTGATCACATCTTACATGATTCATAAGCACTTCCACGTGATAACATTGTTGAACCTTTGGTTTTGTCATCGATGTCAATCCGGTTTATCAAATGATCAATATGCATGAAAATATGTGAATGATGATTAGTGCACTAAACATGTTGTCTCTAGTTGTTTCATCAATTTCTACAAGAATCAAAGTTACTTCCTATCATTTGAGCGACAGAAACTCTGTCTAAAGACAGAACAATAACAGGAAAGTCTCACTATATTACTATTGACTAATCTACATTTGTTATCAACAGGATGCAAATCACATTATACATTCATCATGTTTTTGGAAACTTTAAGTTCTTCAAGTTGATTCATTAGGATCAGTTTTTCTATTTGAGAAAAACAAATTAAACATGATTGCTACATTGATATTTGATAACCTATCAGCATAGAAAGAATATCCAGAAACATTCTTCAAACCGGTTTATACAAACTAAACTCAGTTTTATTTTGAGTAACAAATCTCATGTGATTTGTATTGAATAAGAAGTTGAATTGCAGAAAACGGTTGATGTAAAGTCCGATCTATAATCTTTGAATTATAATCACATCTGTACCAAAATTGAAGTCGAACTGGAGAATGTTGGTTTTCTAATTGGTATCGTTTTTCTTATACATGGAAACTCGACTTCTTTCTTAAGACAAATAAATTCGTCTTGAAAGAGTATTTAAAAAACCGATTACCACTTTAAACAAATGAAATTGAAAAGGTTTTTTATTAGAATCAGTTTTATTATCAAAAGCAATTTACTTTAAAGTTTTTTTTAAGTTATTGATCTTAACCGATCTGTTCAGAGCACAAGTATTATGCTGATCGATTTTTTATTAGAATCAGTTTTTATTTAAGAAAACAATTTTGTTTAAAAATTGATAGAAATGTAATCGATCTAACAATGAAGTTTTATGGAAACCGATTTTCCATGGAAGAACCCAGTTTCTATAACTGATCGATTTGGCATTTATTTATTAAGGCATTTGTGTCGATAAAGAATGGTGACAATGAAGTATATGAATGAAAGGAAAGTGTGATCAGTTCAAGAGAATATGAAATGGATGAAGTTGGAGAATTAGACTGACCTTTTCGTGAGTAGAAGTGGTTGTATGAAGACAACACTTTGTGATTAAGAATGCTTTATGAGGACAAGTCGACAGAGAGGAGTTATTGATTGTATTCTTATAGATACATTATTTGGCATTGCTCTTTTCACTTTCATTTGCTGACTGGAAATGTTTAATGAAATCTATTGACGCCATATGTTGATTATTGTTAATGGTTTGAGGGTTGACTGGAAAAACTTGTTGAGGATAGTTGAATCTGTCATGAAGATTTAATGTCAGTATGCAGTAATTTAACAGAACAGAGAAAGGTTTGGATATGTAAATTAACAGTGTTTATGATACAGATGTTTCTTGTTCAGACATCCTCTTTTTGCAGATTGGTAAAATTCGGAACAGTGTTTGGTGATAGAAACATGAATTGATTGTTTGGGTCAGATTTGAGATTGTGAAATGTGTATGCAGTTTGGAAAGTATTAATGATCGTTTTTGCAAAGATTGTGGATTGTGACAGATTTTGAAAGTTTCTCATTGCAAGTTGTAAAGTCTTATTTATATTGCAGACATGTTGTATTAAAAGCTTTGTATTGCAACAAAGAAACCCTCTAATTCAAATCATTCATTATTTGTAAAGGGAAGTGGGTGCTTCTATATTGTTGTGGGGTTGGTGTTCTATGAAGTAGGTGTAGACACCAAAAAATGGACAGATTTGCGAGTTCACATATAACTAATACGTATTCTTTTATTAATTAAATAGTTCTTTAATTATTTAATTACTTGTCTTAATTTTGATATGTCTTGATCTTTTCATCATTTAATCATTTCTTGATATCAATTAAATAATTAATCTTATTTAATTAATTTTACCTTAATTAATTAGTTTTTATCAGTTAATTAAATTCAATTTATAAATTCTCATAGTTTAAATAATTATCATTAATTATTTAAATTAGTTAATTATTTCTTCTCAATTAAATTAATAACCCAAAATAATTTCATTTCATTTATGAATAATTTTCATTTAATTTCACTTTAATTTTGAATTAATTCCACTTTCTTCTAAATTGAATTTTTAATTCAATTTTAATTCCAAAATCTTCCAAAAATCAGAGAAAAACAATTTCATGAGGGATTCAGAATTCTGAAAGTCAGAAAAGAGCTTTAAATTAATAAAGTCATTTAATTATCCTCAAAATTGAAAATAAAAATGATTCTTTTAATAGAAAAATCAATTGGATTTTGAAAACTGGTTTTCTCCAAAATTGAATTGTATTATCTTCTTTATTTTTCTTCATCTTCACTCCATCTCTAATTATCTCATATGTCCAATCTCTAAATGATCAATGGTAGGAATTTTGCAATTGACAGAGTTATTTCTCAACTGCCTGCATTATTTTGCAATTAATAGTCTTATTTCGCAGCCAACAGAGTTATTTTGCATTCAATCTATTTTTATTCTTTTTATGTTTGTAGGGTTTGGTGTTAATCCATATTCCCTTTCTTTCTAATTTTTCTCAGTTTTGTGTAGGACAAATAGATGAAAAATTGTGAGAAGGATTGTTAGACATACTCCAAGGTATTGGTCACGAAAAGAACTCAAGTGAAGGATTTCTCATTATCAAACACAATGAAGGGAAGCCCTTGAAATTATAATTGAAAACCAAATTGAGGCCTTCAGGAGGTATATTGAATCTCTCAAGGATATTTTAGCTAAATACAACATGTTTTTGAATATCATCACCCTTAGCAATCCAGACATTTCTAAATCACATTTTATTAACCACTAATCATTTATATTAGCTTGCGGCTGCAAAAGGATGATGAACTATAACTGATTGAATGATTAAAGATGTTAAGTTGATGATCACCAAGACATAGAAAGTTAATGCAAGGCATTAAATCAGTTAATGTATTGTATTGTCATTAATGTCAACTTGATATAATCTATATGGTCATGTACATACTGCTAAAAGATTTCAGAGAACCAATGAATCAAAGGCTATGCTATCAGTAATGCATAAATGTTAAGTATTCACAAAGTGACTGTATACACCAACAGAGTTCACACCAACGGATAGAGTAAACCAAGGAGAGAAAAGTCACAGTGTTACCCGATGAGAAAAAGCATAGTGTAGCCCAACGGACAAAATTACAGTGTTGCCCGATGGACGGAGATCCCAAAGACAACTAAAGTCACACTGACAAAACAGTCAGTTGTCACTGACAAACAACTGAAGTATTGACCGACAAAATAGAGGGTTTAGAAATGACAAAATGCTTAGTTGTCAAGAGCTAAGTATAGACTTAACTGGTACTTATCCTTGTTTTAATCGACAAGATAAAGTCGAAGATAAGTAAAGGATTTAAAGCTACTTAGTCTAGTTGGCAAGAAGATCTCTATGAGATAAATCAAGAGTTTTTCTTTAAGTCTAATTAGCGAGAATTATGGATCACACCAAGGTCAAGAAAGCCAAGAAACAGTGAAATCATGTCTATATAAGAGACAAGCTTATTCAATATGAAAAAGGGGAGTGATAAGAGAATAGACGTTGAAGAGATTCTGAAGGAGAAGAAAGTCTTCATTCAGACCTGATCAATCAAGCTAAGGAAAGAGCTAAATTCTAC
This sequence comes from Thuja plicata, assembly GCA_018584345.1. NCBI lineage: Eukaryota > Viridiplantae > Streptophyta > Pinopsida > Cupressales > Cupressaceae > Thuja > Thuja plicata. Next base: position 180,769 of record MU223189.1, read on the forward strand.
AGACACCGATGAACAGTGATACAACATCACAAAGCAGAATAGTGTGGAGCAAAGGTATCGAATTGATAACATTGATCATAAAGGTAATGCACTTACAATAGATCTGAAAATATGCAATTCTAGTTGTATATGTGAATAGGTCAATTTATTGTTTCATTTTAACCACTGAGGCATCAAGTCTCTTAACCGAGCAAGACTTAAAAGTCTTTTCTAATTGAGATACATCCCAAGGAGTATCAAAAAGTTTGATCATACAAACTAGCATTTGATATGCCCGATACCTATTGATAGGCCAAGAGAGTGTTTGATCAAAGATGGTAGCATTAGATTCTAGATACTAAGTGAAAAACTATTCATTTAAATCCTCTAACAAGGTCATGCCTAATAGTGTGCTTGTAACCTTTAACAGGGTTGGCTCTTAATCGAGCTCACTTCAGAAGAGTGAAAATTTAGGGTACCGGTCCTAGTGATTTTTTCCTTAATAGGGTTTCCACATTAAAAATTCATGTATCATGTGTTTATGAGTCATTACTTTACTGTTTTGCATTTCACATAAGTAAATATGGATTGATTGGTATACACTAGTTATTTACTGTGTTTCGGTAAATAGAAAGACTGCTTATCAGTAAACATACAAAAGAAGGTTTTACAAACAATTTCGACAAGTAGTAATTTTATATAAGTATTTCAAGACAATCATCTTGTAGGACTGAATATAACTAGAGGCTTATAAATATGGTAATAAGTTTTAAGGGTTGATTTAAGGATTAATTTTTGAGACCACTGATTCACCCCCCCCCCTCTCGGTTATTACTAACAATTGGTATCAGACTTTGTGTGCTTAGATGGATGGTTTGAAGACCTAAGCTAAAGGTCACAAGATGAACAAACAAGATGTGCCCAAGTTGAACAAAGACAACATTTCTTCATGGAAAAGTAGGATAAAACTCCACTTATTAGGTATTGGAAATGATGTTACTCAATACTTAGATATTGAATAAGTGTTTCCCATAGGAGCACTTACAGTTGAACAAATGAGAGAGAAGCATGAGCACAAATGCATGATAATAGAACTTGCTTCCTCACTCTCCGATGCTGAATTTGAAGATGTCAAAGCATACACAACTGCAAAGTAGATGTGGGATAAATTGAAGCTTGTACATGGTGGTGATAAAAATGTTCTGAGAGCCAAGGCAGAAAGCCTTAGAGGAAATTTTGATGATCTTAGAATGAAAGAAGGTAAAAACATAACAGAGTACAACACAAAAATCAAAGAGGTAGTCAATGATATCCGAGGAGTTGGAGGTGTACTAGAAGAAGAGACAGTGGTAAGTAAAATTCTAAGAACATTACTGCCCACTTATTCTATTAGAGTATCTGCCATACAAGAAATGAGAGCAATAGAAAATAATAATGTTACTCTAGATAGTTTGATTTGAAGACTGATTTAATTTGAGATGAATAACTTTGATAATAGTGTCTCACCAAACATAGAGTCTACATTCAAAACTTCTTTGAGAAAAAGTAAATCAAGTCATAAATACACTATGAGAAAAGATAGTGATAGTGAAAGTGAAGAAGAAGATCTTGATGAAATTGAAGCACATATGGCTAGAAGAATGCGGAGAGGCAAAGGTAAATACTAAGGTAAATTACCACTTGTATGTTTTAGTTGTAAAGAGATTGGACACTTTGTTGCAAGATGTCCTAACAAGAGAAAATATGATAGAAGTAATGACAGATCATTTGAAAAGAAGTTTGACAAAGGTGATAACCGTGATTGCAGAAGAAACAGACAATCAGAAAGAAGAGATACCCAAGACTACAAGGACAAAAGAAAGAAGGCCAGTTACCTAACTAAATGCAGATATGAAGATACTGATACCGAATTTGATGAAGACATCGAGATGGTGTTTGAGGCAGTAAAAGATGATTCAAATGAAGATGAAGAAAGGTATGTAGAAACTGCACTCATATCTAAAGTTAGTAAAAGTGATGTCTGGATCATAAATAGTGGCTGCACTCACCATATGACCGGTGACAAACAAAATTTTGAGACTTTTGAATACTATAAAGGTGGTTTAGTAAGAATGGGTAATGACACACCTTGTCCAGTTAAAGGTAAAGTAACTATAATGTTGAATAACCTGATAAAATGTAAAAATTCTTATTGGGTGAAAGGATTGAATTATAATCTATTAAGTGTTTCTCAGTTGAATAATTCAGGTCATAGAGTAGCATTTGAAAATAAAAAGGCAAAGATCTTCAATAAATTAGGAAGTCTAATTGGTACCGGTGAGGAGACAAAAGGTAACTTATTCTATCTGAATGATACTAACACCACTTGCTTAATGGCTAGAAACGAAGAGATATGGTTATGGCATAAAAGATTGTGTCATGTAAACTTTGACAACATGATAAAGATAAGAAAAAAGAGAAATGTAAGAGGCTTACCGATGATGACTAAGCCTGACAATATCATGTGCAAAAATTGTCAAAAAGGTAAGATGACAAAGTCTAGTTTCAAAAGAAAAATCCATACATCTAATGTCATTCTAGAATTAGTCCATACTGATCTATGTGGACCCATGAGGACAAAGAGTTACTATGGTGATAGATATTTTTTTTCTTTGTTGATGATTACTCTAGAATAATGACAGTTATGTTTCTAAAAAATAAATCAGAAGCATTCAAGATGTTTAAACGGTACAAAGAAATGGTAGAAAAACAAAGTGGTAAATAATTGAAATGCTTAAGATCAGATAGTGGAGGGGAATTTATTTCAGATGAATTCACTAACTTTTGCAATGAGCATGGAATCAAAAGACAGGTCTCTGCACTGAGAATACAATAGCAAAATGGAATTGCTGAAAGAAGGAATAGGTCCATTGTTGATTGTGAAAGGACACTGATGATAGAGAAAGGCATCACCCAAATATTCTAGAGGGAAGCTGTCAATATTGTTGTTTACACGTTGAACAAAGTACAATTGAAGAAAGACACCAAGAAGACACCCTATGAGCTATTGTATGTTATACACCCAATGTAATTTAATTCAAAATATTTGGTAGTCAATGTTATATCTTAAAAGATGATAGAAATGGAAAGATTGACTCCAAAAGTGATGAAATAATCTTTCTAGGGTATTCCACCAAGAGCAAGGCTTTTAAATGTCTTAATAAAGCCTCTAACAAAATTGTTGAAAGTGCAAATGTAAAGATAGATGAATTTGTAGAAAATAATGAAAAGGAAAGTACAAAAGAACCAGAGGAATACAATAGGTTTGTTTACAATGAAGAACCTGACACTCTACCCAAGCAACAATGTACAACTCTTGAGCAACAGAATATTGCACCCGAGCATCAGGCTACAAATACCAAAAAATCAAGATATTTCTCAAGATGATGTACCAAGTGATGAAGATCAAAATGAAGGACAAAATGATGATCAATATGATAGACAAAGAATTAAACCTATACTTGCCAGATATCTCAGAAGGAACCATCCACAGAACCAAATCATGGAGACAAGAAGGCTGGTATGAGAACCAGAAGTAAGTCTCTAAACACAAGCTATCTAATTTGTGATTTTGAGCTTAGATCTGTCAATGCTACACCATATAATGAAGAATGGATTAGTGCCATGAATGAAGAAATGAAGAAGATAGAGAAAAACAAGACATGGACACTTGTACCGAGACCAGATGAAAAAAATGTCATCGGTACAAAATGGATATTCAGGAATAAACTAAATGAGAATGGAGAAGTCACCAGAAATAAAGCAGGACTAGTATGCAAGGGGTATACACAAGAAGAAGGGATTGCCTATGGAGAAACCTTTGCACCCATTGCTAGGCTAAAAGGAGTGACAATATTACTTGCTTATGTCGCATGTAAAAGATTCAAGGTATACCAAATGGATGCCAAGTCTGTATTCCTAAATGGAATACTTGAGGAAGAGGTATACATTGAGAAACCAGAAGGGTTTGTTGATCCACACAAGAGGAACATGGTATGTAGACTACACAAATCCTTGTATGGATTGAAACAAGTACCCCGAGCCTGGTATGAAAGACTTCATTCCTATCTCATAAGTATTGGATTTGTAAGAACTAGTGAAAATAGTAATCTTTATTTGAAGGAAGATAATGATGCTAACAATTTGATTATTGAAATATTTGTTAATGAAATCATATTTTGAGGCAATGATATGCTATGCAAATCATTTGAAAACAAAATGAGCAAAGAGTTTGAGATGTCTATGTTTGGAGAGATCAAGTTCTTTCTTGGTCTACAGATCATGCAACAAGATGAAGGCGTTTTCATTACACAATCCAAATACATCAAGGAAGTGCTGAAAATATTCAAGATAGAAGATTCCAAGCCAGTTGGAACACCGATGGAAACTAGATGTAAGCTAACAAAGGAGGACAAGTAACCTAAGGTAAATCAAACTTTGTATAGATTAATGATTGGGAAACTCATGTATGTTGTACATACTAGACCAGATATTGCACATGTAGTAGGAATAGTTGCAATATTTTCTGCTAATCCCAGGGAATCACATATGACTACTGTGAAAAGAATCCTAGGACATCTGAAGAATACCAAGGAATATGGCTTATGGTATAGAAGAGAAGGAAAATTTGAACTTAAGGTCTTTACCGACGTTGATTGGGTTGGAAACATTGTTACCGAAAGAGAACAACTGGAGGAGCATTCTTTATGGTTGACAGACTTGTCACATGGATCAGCAAGAGCAAGGATGCATCTCTCATTCTGCTACAGAAGCAGAGTATGTTGTTTTTGCTGAAAACTACTCAAATATTGCATGGATCAAACAGTTACTGGAAGGTATGTATATGAAAATTCTTGAAGCAGTAATTATCTACTGTGACATACTAGTGCAATAAGAATTTCCAAGAATCCAGTCATGCATGCTTAAACAAAGCATATTGCTATCAAGTATCATTATTTGAGAGAACAAGTTCAAGCAAAGGAAGTGATACTTGAGTATGTGCAATCAAAGGAACAATTAGTTGATATCTTCACCAAGCCACTGCCCAAGGATGCATTTGAGTACTTGAGAAAGAGACTAGGGGTCAGACCCTTGTCTACTGGTCAGTGAGATGACTAGAAGGCTGCATCAGCCTACATATTATCAAAATATCATTCGTGTTGATGCAAGCAAAGAGATGGACTTCAAAGATATATCGGTACACAGCAAGGTATTTATCTATTCGAAACATGAGAATTGTTATATTGTTGATGGATTGGGAAATTCAAGGAGTATATTATGGATAGAAAGATTGTTTGGCATTACTGTCAAATATTTGTTTGGAATTGTTGTCAAAGAGAGAGATTATATCCATCATCACATTATCCTAAGGGAGAGACGTAACTAGAAAGGGAGAGTACATACAAAGGGAGAGATTGCTAACAAGAAGAGAAAAGAGACATCAAAAGAAACAAACAGTAAAAGGGAGAGAGTTTGACACAAGAAGAGAAAACATCACATCAGAGGAAGAAAGATTCTACATCTATCTAGTGAAGGGATTGAAGACAGAAAGAGAGCTGCAAGAATCAAATCAAAGCTCACATAAGCTTACCGAGGACCAGATATTTGTAGATCGGTTATAGTACATAAGATTGGTAGTTTGATGAAATTCAACTGTTATATTTCATATTGTATTAGTAATAATATAGTGTGATAATGTAGTGTGTTTCCAGCAATGCAAAAGGGAGAGATTGATGAACTATAACTGATTGAATGATTGAAGATGTTAAGTTGATGATCACCAAGACATAGAAAGTTAATGCAAGGCATTAAATCAGTTAATGTATTGTATTTTCATTGATGTCAACTTGATATAATCTAAATGGTCATGTACATACTGCTAAAAGACTTGAGAGACACCATTGGATTAAAGGCTATGCTATCAGTAATGCATAAAAGTTAAGTATTCACAAAGTGACTGTATACACTGACGTAGTGTACAGCGATGGACAAATTAAACCAACAAGAGCAAAGTCACAGTGTTACCCGATGAGAAAATACACAACATTACTGAAGAGAAAAGTCACAATGCTACCCGATGAGTAAAAGCACAATGTAACTCGGTGAACATAGTTACAGTGTTGCCCGACAGACGGAGATCCTGAAGACAACTAAAGTCACACCGACGGAACAGTCAGTTGTCACTAACGACTAACTGAAGTGTTGATTGATAGAACAGAGAGTTCAGAAATGGTAAAATGCTTAGCTATCAAGAGATAATTATAGACTTAATTGGTACTTATCCTTGTTTTAATCAAAAAGATAAAGTTGGAGATAAGTAAAGGATTTAAAGCTACTTAGTCCAGTTGGAAAGAAGATCTCTATGAGATAAATCAAGAGTTTTTCTTTAAGTCTAACTGGCGAGAATTGTGGATCACACCAAGATCAAGAAAGCCAAGAAATACTGAAATCATGTCTATATAAGAGAAGAGCTTATTCAATATGAAAAAGGGGAGTGACAAGAGAATAGATGCTGGAGAGATTCTGAAGGAGAAGAAAGTATTCATTTAGACCTAATCAATCAAGCTGAGGAAAGAGATAAATTCTGTAGACATCGACGAATAGTGATACAACATCACAGAGAAGAATAGTGTAGAGCAAAGGTATTGAATTGATAACATAGATTAGAAAGGTAATGCACTTACAATAGATCTAAAAATATGTAATTCTAGTTATATATGTGAATAGGTCAATTTATTGTTTCAGTTTAACCACTGAGGCATCAAGTCTCTTAACCAAGAAGGACTTAAAATTATTTTTTAATTGAGATACATCCCAAGGAGTACCAAAAAGTTTGATCATACAAAGTAGCATTGGATATGCCCGATACCTATTGACAAGCCAAGAGAGTGTTTATTCAAGGATGGTAGCATTAGATGCTAGATACTAAGTGACAAACTATTCATTTAAATCCTCTAACAAGGTCACACCTAATAGTGTGTTTGTAACCTTTAACAAGGTTGGCTCTTAACCGAGCTCACTTCAGAAGAGTGAAAATTTGGGGTACCAGTCATAGTGGTTTTTCCCCTTAACAGGGTTTCCATGTTAAAAATCCATGTGTCATGTGTTTATGAGTCATTACTTTACTATTTTGGATTTCACATAAGTAAATCTGGATTGATCGGTATACACTAGTTATTTACTGTGTTTCAGTAAATAGAAAGACTGCTTATTGATAAACATACAGAAGAAGGTTTTACAAAGCATTTTGACAAGTAGTAATTTGATATAAGTATTTAAAGACAATCACCTTGTAGGACTGAATATAACTAGAGGCTTATAAATGTGGTAATAAGTTTTAAGGGTTGATTTAAGGATTAATTTTTTAGGCCACTAATTCACCCCCCCCCCCCCCCCCCCCNAATTCCCCCCCCCCCCCCCCCTCTTAGTTATTACTAACAAAGGATAAAATAATACACTTGTCAAAGACACTATTTCTTTAATAATTTTTTTTGTAGGAGGGGAGGGCTTGTAATGCAAAAAAATAAAATCAATTCATTTCTTTATTTCATGCTTTTTTGCTTGTGGTAGTTATAAGAACATTTGAATTTGGGGCTTTAAAATGACGTGTGTTCATCATGTTTGAGAGAAAAAGTTGTGGTAGGAGAGTATGCTCTCACCCCCTGAGGGTGACCATAAATCCATACTTTCAGTTGTCTAATGCCCGATGATTGTATATTGTTCATGATTTCAATTATTTAATGTAGGGATCCTATTAATTGGTTAACGTACACTCCAAATCCATCCATCAGTTTTATGATAATTTTCAGAAAATGAAGAATAGCAGTTAATTTTCTGTATGTATATCAATAATTTTTAGGCTCCAAATAATTGGAGGATGTCCATGATCTACCCTTTCATCTACTTATGGTTTAATGTTTTGAGATTCTCATTATCCTAGAATCATTTTCTTAAGGTTTCTTTTTCACTAAGGGAATCTAGGAACCTAATCTTGTGACTTTCTTACCTTAAGGACGTAATGTAATTGCAATTGGTCTTGAATATGCTTTTGAAGTCTTACGTGATGTTTTTATAAATCTTAATGCAATTAAAGTGAATTCTGCATATCTTACCATTGCATTATAAATCATTAATCCATATTGATGATAAAAGTAGTGAATTTATAATCATGACCTAAGAGATAATATTTTGAAAGTGGAGAATTATATATTTAATTTAATGATGCTTTTCAATGTTTTAACTAGAAATCCATTAATAAATTAAAAAAAGGTTGATCTTGGTTTAATTAAGCTTCCATGGATTTGAATGTTTATTATTTTCAAGAGACAAGATGGTATTGTTAAAAATGATCATGATTTGGAGATTACAATGTGTTATAGTTTGATCAATAACAAAGATGATAAATGATATTTCCTTTTCACACATATGTTATGCTTATGAACATGAAAGGGAATTTGAATAAATGATGTTAT
>MU223189.1:194365-207884 GCA_018584345.1 Thuja plicata
ATGACAGGTATAAATTGCAAGATATGCCTTATAACATGGAATGGAAGGATGGGAAACCAGTGAACAAGGAATTACACACACCTGATCCATTGAGGAAAAACAACCATTTTGTGGAAAATTATCCTTGATGTGAAGCTTGCAAAATGCCACATTCTTATGAACATTGTGTTTCTTCCCAAAGATAGAAAGAAGATGAAGATCATAGTGATGATCAACAACCCACAATAAATAACTTATCAGCAGAACCTATGTGGGGATATGATGATTATATCTCTTCAGATGAATAATACTACAAGTATGATCTAAATAGAGTATACCAATATGGGGCCTATCAGGGTGGTCCTCCAAAATTAAGAAAATCAACAGAGGAGGAAAAGGAAGCATACACAATAGCTGTCGTAGAAGAAGCAAGAAGTAATTACAAGTTAAGGAATAGAATAGTAAATGCAGAAAGAGGGAAACTTGACTATGGAACTGATCCAAGGAGGGTGAAGCACCAAAAAATTGTTCAAGATAAACAATTTGAACCCCAGGACTTTCCAACAATGGTAAGAGAAAAGGTGGTTAGTAAATCTCTTCCCAATGAATGTTCTTTCATGTCTAATGCATTATCTCCAGTTAAAATATATGTTCCTTTGCTTGAAATAGTCAAAATACTTGAATGTAAAAACGAAGCTTTGAAAATATCTTCTAATGTAGGTAATAAGGAAGATCTTAACCAAGAAGTGAAGGATCCTCTAGCTATTTATTTAGGAATTACTTTAAGAAAAAATGGAAATCAAGTTAATCCTTTTTATCTCACTCTATTGATAAATAATAGATTGGTAAAAAATTGCATGATAGATTTAGGTGAAATAGTGAATAGTATGCCTAATGATGTAATGAAATAATTAGGAATGAATGTTGATACCAAATTTGGTAGATGCTATGCTATGGATAATAGATCTGTTCCTGTTGTGGGTATAATGGAAAATGTTGAATTTAAATTTCCTACATGTCCTGAAATGTCTTATAAAATGGATATTATTGTGGTTGAAGTTCCTGCCAATTATGGAATGCTTTTATCAAGACAATGGTCTAGCTTAGTAGGAGCTAGTATTCAATTAGATCTTGGGTAAAAGTACAAACCTGTGTCACACTTTTACAAAGGAAGAGGACCACGACATGCAAAGCTGTTAAACTTTAATAACATAAAAGTGGCATTTGTGTTTAGAATTTAAAAATGATGTAAACTAATGAAATGTGTAAAATTGGATGTAGTTTATGCCTATAATTTTTTAATTTTTTTTTAAATAATTATTGACCTAGTTTTTTAATTTTTGAAGTCCATTTTTTAATTGCGCAAAAAATGCTGAAACTGTAGGGTCTAGTTGCCTCCAACTAAATATATGCAAATAATCTTTTTTTCCTCTGATTTCAGAATATGTTTTAGATGACATGTATAGCTAGTGCATAAAAAAAGAAAGATTGGTTTTCGGTATATATTTTGTCTGTTATAACTATTCAAAGTCGGAGTTACCCGAAATTAACAGTTTTTTTCTCCCTCCACATTTGCCCTAGCAAATCTAAACCAAATACAAAACAAATTACATATTCTTGAATTGGACTCTCTCCTCTAGTGTTACATATAAGTTGTAAAATTTTTTGACATGATTTGCTATTTTTTTTATTTTTTCGAACGAGCATGTTCTTCAATGTTAAAATACCTACTTGGAGTTTTTTCACATTATAATATATTATATGTAATCAAAACACAATAAAAATTATATTACCATAATCTAGACTCCGAGCTCTACAAAAGGGTATATTTAGATTTCAAAAATGGTTGATTTTTGATGAAGATATTAGTTTTCTAAGTGAGAAGTTCTATAGTTTTGAAATTTTTGCCTATTTGGTTGCCACATAGGATGCCACATAGATAGTTTTGGCCGGAACTGGTTCGGCCGAACCAGTTCCGGCCGAACCCCCCAATATAAATATGTGCCAATTCTTCATCGATAGAACATAGTTGGCTTATATTTACTCATTATTTTTCGGCCGAAACTGGTCCGGCCGAACTGGTTTTGGCCGAAACACATTTGCCACATCGATGCCACGTTTGTTCCACATATGTACGGTCGAAAACATTTTGACCGAAACATTTTCGGCCAAAACAATTTCGGCCGGAACTACGAGAATGGTCCTCAAGTGCGACACAGCTTCGTACTTTTACCCTCTTTCGTATGCTTCTATTCCAGTAAATGGCAGGAATGTAAGAATTGATAGAGAGGCTAGAAGTCCATACATTATTGATGAAGTGGATTGAAGCTTAGTTACACATTTCTGTCACTCTGATATGGATAACTTTCAAGTAAGTATTTCAAAAAATGCAATGCATAACACTGAACCTATTAAACTACATGTTGAAGAAAATAATAATACAATTTGGAAAATGTATTTTGATGGTGCTTGTAACACCTTGCCAGGGAATCCAAGAGAGATTAACCTAGAACATGCCACTATGTGTGCTGAATAATTTTTTTTTAAGTTAACATAAAGAAACATACATTCATGCGGAAGTGAATACCATTTATACACATGTCTTACACTCACATAGATTACACGACTCAAGGGTTCCATGATGTTGAATTAATTAAAGCAAAACACAACTAACAATATAATAAAAGATTCCATTTGATTAAACATATCAAATACAACTTACATAACCATAATTACAATCCCCATGGATAACCATGAAACCACCATAACACACATCCACTGCACATGTCGTAGGGTATGTGGTAATCACTCTAAACTACTTAATTACAATTTTCAAATTAGGTATCACATGCGATACTCCAATATAGGATTTACAATAATCAAATTACATAATAAATGATGAAGGAACATAAAGAGCTCATCTGCAAGAACCATCAAGCACCTGGTACAAGGACGTTGAATCTCAATGGGTAAAGAATCACTACCACCTGTCTATGTGGAACCACAAAGGTCCACCCCACCATGCTAAGGAGATAACAATAGATCCCAATTGGATATCCAAAACCAAGAAGGAATAACCACTAAGAAAGGGATCCTAATAGCTCTCTAATCCGGTGTACTAATCATCATAAAAGGTAAGAATCACTAGTCCAGAGGAAACTAACAATGTATAAAATCTAGCATGTGTAAAGGAAGGTGTCATCATGTATGTCTAACCCTTAAGTTTAGCCATGATAATCACAATGGATTTCGGCACCTACGTGACCATACACGGAGCCAATGACCTCTCAAACTGACAAGGCCACTAACTATGTCAGATACCTCGCAGAGAAACTGACATCTTCTCAACACCATCTCAGCCTATACTAGCACTCAAGCATGGGTGAGGACATATCTTATTAATCCATTTTAATATCCCCAAATATGTCTTTCATTATCACTTATTAAGAAACTCCACAATAAACAATTGAGTAGTCTCTTACAGACACAAAACTTATTGCAAGCCACCCCCTACTACACATCTAGGTAACCTACCCTAGGCTCAGAGATCCTAATAGATCTAGCATAGGTCACAACCCTAGTGTACCCCAAATCAATATCCCATACAAAAGGAATGGTCACATAGCTACACTAGTAGATAGTAGAATCAAAAGGGTCATCATGGTCAATTTAGGGTAATAAAAGATAACACACACGCCATAAAGTGACATAAAAGATAAACATTTCCCTCCAGCCTCTGTATACATCCTAGGTCGTTTAATGCCCCCAACAGTAATACATTCAAGCAAAAGAGAACCATACAGATGCATAGAAAACAAAACATCTTAAAAGACTGAAAAATGAACTATACACATATAAACATTCATAGCTAATCCAAGCATAAACTTCATTTAACTAATATCTTAAACTGAAATAGTCTAGAATCAATTGCATTAAGATTATTTAAATCTACCTCCCGTAATTCACATAATTTAATCAAGATAAGCTATTAAATTAGAATCATCTAACTCCCGGGTCTCGAGTTACCTCACAATTAAGCACCATCATGATTAACTTAATTTTGTTAACTATACTTTAACCCATGGATTTTAATAAAACATATTAATGAGTTAATTACACTATTAATCAATATATCAATCTAATTTTAAAATTAATAATGCCTATTAATTTAAATTAATGATTAATACATTAAAACATAATTAACATCTAATACATTGAAGTTAAAACTACATATAAAAATGTGTTAATATAAAACACATATATTAAACTAAATCTTTAATTTAATAATTAAATTAAATTAAATTAAACTAATTTTAAAATTAATAAAATTAAAAATTAAACTAATCCAACATTAATAAAATTTAACATTACCTAATGTAAAAACATTAATTAAAACTACCACTAAATAAATTTACATTCACAAAATTTATAACATAACAAAAAATACTTAAAAACAAAACAAATGATATGGGGGGGGGGGGCCTGCACGGCTTTGCCCCCCCATCCTCCTAGCCCTTACAGCTGCCGGCGCTGATGGTGGCCGGACAGCTTGGCAGTAAGTATCGCCTACAGCTTAGAGCTGCACGCACTTTCATAGGCGCGGGGTGGGGAGTGGGGATGGGGTCCCACTTCCCCCCCAAAATATATATTATTTTATATATTTTTTTTTAAACTTAAAAATCTGCGCTAGATACATTTGCCCCCCTTTTTTTTAAATATATTCTTTTTATTTATTTATTTAAAATTCTAAAATTAAGAAAAATGTAAAAGGTAAATACCTTTGGTTTTTTTTTTGTCCTTTACCAATTTTTCCTTTCTTATTTACTGTGTAAATTGTTTCCCTTTTCACCAGTTTGTATTAAAACAGAGAGTGAACTTTTTTTTCCAAATGAATAAATTTTTAGCAAAGCAAATACAAGGGGCGTTATTAATTTAATTTTCCACTATAGTTAGGACTATAGGCAGAATGATTTTTCAAATTCTAAGAGTTTTATAAGAGGTTTAAATACAAAATTTTGACAGCATATCTGTACCATACCAAGGAATACATAATCATGAAAATGATAGATCCAAGCTTTGCTGAAACTCTGAAACACATCAAAACTTAAGCAACCATAAATTTAATTTCCTCCTATAGTATAAACTATACAAAGGGTTAATTTTTTTGTTTTCTATGAGATCCAGAGAGAATTTCTTCTCGAAATTTCAACAGCATAACCCTACTATGCTAAGAATATAGAAAATGAAATAAATACAAATCTATGGTTTCTATCAACATCCGAAAATGTAGAAACAACCATAAGCCATTTAAAAGCCAAAAATGATGAACATGCACTTAAACAACATAGAAAACCTCATATCTACAAAATTGAAAACCATACATGGAAAACAAAACCTACCTTGATTCCAATGCAAGAAATAGAAGAATGTAGCTTGGAGGATGAAAGTAGATCTAAAACCCTCAAGCCTAATTATACCACAGATCTGGCAACAATGTAGATCTGAACACACACACACAAGCAATAGAGAACCCTGAAAACTTCAAAGCAACCAAGATCCACAACAATACACAATTCTTCAAAACCCCAAAATCAACAAGAGCTCTCCAATCTCAAAAACCTATTATGAGAGAATGAATGACCAATTCCCTCTAAGGAGATTAAAATTCCCCTAAACATGCAAAGGTTGATGACAACTCCCAAGTCAATCCCTAATTTAACTCAACTTGAAATTTGAAAGCAAATCCAAATTAATTAAATAAAATAAGCTTTATTGCCACAACTCAACTTTGACTCTCAATTACAAGTTGAGATATTTCAATTTGAAAATACTTTTTCAACACATTTATGCACATGTAATTAATAAAATATTTAATTAAATAGATTAAATATTTATGTCACAATAATGCATGCAACCAAATATTTAATTATTTAATTAATCATATAAGCACATTCAATATAGTTTTCAATTAAATATTTAATTAAATCGAAATATTCAAATATTTCAATTTAATTAATTATTTAAAATAAACTTAGGATATAATTAAATCATTAATTAAACTATAATCTATTAAATCACAAAATATGAAAAATCACTCAATAATCCAAAAATCACCTGAAAACATAATCAAGCAAAACACACACATACACAAGAGAAAGGGTATTCTAATTCTATCAACCTAGACAAATCTGGATAAGGTGGTCATACTGAATCTCATCCAACATTAGGATGATTAGGCTTAGGTTAGGGTTTTGGATCTGTATGTTACCTCCCCTCTTTACCATTGAGATGAATATTTATGGGCATGCTCACTCCTGCCAATTCAGGGAAGACAATGCCCTGTACATGTAATCCTGTCGTCAAATAACACACATGTACATACATAATATAATATCGTAATCAATGATAGGGATCGGTCGAACATGTGGATCTCACCAAAGAAAGTAACTACATCTCCGTCCTCTACCACAACAACACATCAACAAGTACATTCACATATAAGACAACCATACACATGCGAGTATGGGGTAAGTGTATCAAAATATGAAATTGACATATAATAATCAACATGATAACATCATCACATCCTTCTATGCATAAGGTAAAATCATGACATCATAAACAAGTATCATCATCAAATGAAATAATATCAGCGCACATGAAAGTAGCCTAAAAGAATTTGGCCAATCAATTGAACCAATGCCTAAAAGAATATGGCATCACAAACTAAAAAGCAAAACATGATTAGGTATTACATCCACCCCCCCTAGGATAAGGCTTACTCCTGGATGCCCGAAACAAATAGGGATATAATTCCCATAAACATAAAGCATCCTAATGAGTCACATATGACTCAGTGAGTAGATCCCATAGGACCTTTCCCCGCTCTCTGGTTAGAACTCTGAAGGTCATTCCCCACTACCGGAAACTAAAACCCAGCTGCAGGTCCTCTACCCGCATGCTCAAAGACAGGAGGATGATACATTAGAAGATGATAATCCAAAGCTACATATTCTCCATGAGATCTACTGACGTTCCCAACTGTAGGTTCAGAAGTCGCAGGTCTTTGCTCAGAAAATTGAGAAGCACGTTGTGGACAATTCACCACAATGTGGCCAAACTGACCACAGGTGAAACATCTGGTACCTCTAAAATTGCCTCTCCCATTGGAGGGCGCACTGGACTGCTAGAAACCATCTCTATCGATACCCTTCTGCATGCTCTGTGTAGGCTGACTATACTGATTGCGCCTGGTGTGCGGACCATCTTGAGAATCCCTAGAGTGAGTACCACCGCTCTAACTATGAGAAGGATTCACCTTCTTCTATGAGTTCTAATTACCCGCAAAGGAACTAGGGGGTTCCTTGAATTTCCCAGTCCCTCGAGACTGATTACCTTTAACCCCGAAACCAGATGCACCACTTGTAGGAGAACCCATCTGACCTTCATGGCCTAATGCCAAGTTAGCCTCTGATAGGGTGGCCTTAATAACCACAACTCTTAGGTCTGTAGGCTCAAAGAGCTTCATGTCCCCTACTATGTGAGCATTAAACCCTATCACAAAGTGTTGTACCATCAATGTGGAATCCTCACTATAACCAGTGTACTACTTGAGCTTGTAAAAATGACACCCGTACTACTCTATTGTCAATGTAAGCTGTCTAAGATTATGAAACTCGTCAGCTCTCTACTGCCTCCACTGATTCGACATGAACCTATCTTGAAAGTTCTCAAGAGAGAGTTCCCAAGTAATAGTGTCTATACGGAGTCCTAGCTTCTGCTCCTCTATCTTCCACCAGATAGCCGCAAAATGTGTCAACTGCATCACGACGTATCTCACTTTAGTATTACTACTAAAGGGATGCATCGTGAATACTCTATCTAAAGCTATCAACCAAGTCTCTACTTCTAAACCAGAATCCTCTCTAGCAAAAGGAATAGTCTTTCCTCTCATTAGGTCTCTCATGTGGTTGGCTGCAACCATTGCTGGATCCACTGATATAGTCCTCCCACGAGGGCTCTTTGATCTCTCTCTCTCTCTCCTCCTACTGGGAGTGATGAGATGTCTCTCGCTCCACTCTAGCTTTCTCAAGAAGGTGATCTAGGATAGCCTGAAGGATCTGCCTAATATCCAAACTCCCAGACTCATCTTGATTCTCCCTCCTCTGCTCACCCTTGTCCTGATGATGCTCCCTCTCCTGTCTAACACTAGTGGAGGAGCTAGCCTATCGCTGTCCCCCATGGAACTAGACCTACCCCTACCATGACCTCTAACTGCTCGTGTCTCAGGTATAATTCCTGAAATAAATAGAGATAATTACAAATCTCACCACATATCTTAAAACATATACTAAAGCATACATTCATGCGGAAGTGAATACCATTTATACACATGTCTTACACTCACATAGATTACATGACTCAAGGGTTCCATGATGTTGAATTACTTAAAGAAAAACACAACTAACAATATAACAAAAGATTTCATCTGATTAAACATATCAAATACAACTTACATAACCATAATTACAATCCTCGTGGATAACCATGAAACCACCATAACACACATCCACTACACATGTCGCAGGGTATGCGGTAATCACTCTAAACTACTTAATTACAATTTCTAGATTAGGTATCACATGCGATACTCTAATACAAGATTTACAATAATCAAATTACATAATAAATGATGAAGGAACATAAAGAGTTCATTTGTAAGAACCATCAAGCACCTGGTACAAGGATGTCAAATATCAATGGGTAAAGAATCACTACCACCCATCCATGTGGAACCACAAAGGTCCACCCCACTGTACTGAGGAGATAACAATAGATCCCAATCGGATATCCAAAATCAAGAAGGAATAACTACTAAGGAAGGGATCCTGATAGCTCTCTAATTTGGCGTATTAATCATCATAAAAGGTAAGAATCACTAGTCCAGAGGAAACTGACAACATAGGAAATATAGCATGTGTAAAGGAAGGTGTTACCATGTACATCTAACCCTTAAGTTTGGCCCTAATAATCACAATGGATTTCAGCACCTAAGTGACCATACACGGAGCCAATGACCTCTCAAACTAACAAGGCCACTAACTATGTCAGATACCTCGCATGGCAACTGACATCTTCTCAACACCATCTCAGCCTATACTAGCACTCAAGCATGGCTGAGGACACATATTATTAATCTATTTTAATATCCCCGAATATGTCTTTAGTTATCACTTATTAAGAAACTCCACAATAAGCAATCTAGTAGTCTCTTACGGACACAAAAATTATTGCAAGCCACCCCCTACTACACATCTAGGTAACCTACCCTAGGCTCAGAGATCCTAACAGATCTAGCATAGGTCACAACCCTAGTGTACCCCAAATTAGTATTCCATACAACAAGAACGATCACATAGGTACACTAGCAGATAGCATAATCGAAAGGGTCATCATGGTCAGTTTAGGGTAATAACAGATAACACACACGCCATAAAGTGACAGAAAAAATAAACATTCCCCTCCAGCCTCTGTATACAGCCTAGGTCATCTAATGCCCCCAATAGTAATACATTTAAGCACAAGAGAACCATACAGATGCATAGAAAACAAAACGTCTTAAAAGACTGAAAAATGAACTATAAGCATATAAACATTCATAGCTAATCCAAGCATAAACTTCATTTAACTAATATCTTAAACTGAAATAGTCTAGAATCAATTGAATTAAAATTATTTAAATCTACCTCCCATAATTCAAATAATTTAATCAAGATAAGCTATTAAATTAGAATCATCTAACTCCCGGGTCTTGAGTTACCTCACAATTAAGCACCATCATGATTAACTTAATTTTGTTAACTATACTTTAACCCATGGATTTTAATAAAACATATTAATGATTTAATTACACTATTAATCAATATATCAATCTAATTTTAAAATTAATAATGCCTATTAATTTAAATTAATGATTAAAACATTAAAACATAATTAACATCTAATACATTCAAGTTAAAACTACATATGAAAATGTGTTAGTATAAAACACATATATTAAACTAAATCTTTAATTTAATAATTAAATTAAATTAAACTGATTTTAAAATTAATAAAATTAAAATTAAACTAATCCAACATTAATAAAATTTAACATTAACTAATGTAAAAACATTAATTAAAACTACCACTAAATAATTTACATTCACAAGATTTATAACATAACAAAAAAAAACTTTTAAAAAAAAACAAATGGTATGGAGGGTGGGGGGTGCACGGATTTACCCCCCCATCCTCCTAACCCTTACGGCTGCTGGCGCCGATGGCAGCCGGACAGCCTAGCGGTAAGTACTGCCTGCAGCTTAGAGCTGCGCGCTCTTTCATAGACGCAGGGTGGGAAGTGGGGATGGGGTCCCACTTCCCCCCCAAAATATATATTATATATATATTTTTTAAAACTTAAAAATCCGCGCTAGATACTTTTGCCCCCTTTTATTTATAAATATATTCTTTTTATTTATTTATTTAAAATTCCAAAATTACCGAAAATGTAAAAGGTAAATACCTTTGATTTTTTTTTTGTCCTTTACCAATTTTTCCTTTCTTATTTACTGTGTAAATTTTTTCCCTTTTCACCAGTCTGTATTAAAAAAGAGAGTGAATTTATTTTTCCAAATGAATAAATTTTTAACAAAGCAAATACAAGGGCTATTAATTTAATTTTCCACTATAGTTAGGACTATAGGAAGAATGATTTTTCAAATTCTAAGAGTTCTATAAGAGATTTAAATACAAAATTTTGACAGCATATCTGTACCATACCAAGGAATACATAATTATGAAAATGATAGATCCAAGATTCGCTGAAAGTTTGAAACACATCAAAACTTAAGCAACCATACATTTAATTTCCTCCTATAGTATAAACTATACAAAGGGTTAATTTTTTTTGTTTTCTATGAGATCTGGAGAGAATTTCTTTTCAAAATTTTGACAACATAACCCTATGATGCTAAGAATATAGAAAATGAAAGAAATACAGATCTAGGGTTTCTATCAACACTCAAAAATGTAGAAACAACCATAAGCCATTTAAAAGCTAAAAGTGATGAACATGCACTTAAACAACACCGAAAACCTCATATCTACAAAATTGAAAACCATACATGAAAAATGAAACCTACCTTGATTCCAATGCAAGAAATAGAAGAATGTAGCTTGGAGGATGAAAGTAGATCTGAAACCCTCAAGCCTAAGTATACCACAGATCTGGCAACAATGTAGATCTGAACACACACACACAAGCAATAGAGAACCCTGAAAACTTCAAAGCAACCAAGATCCACAACAATACACAATTCTTCAAAAACCCCAAAATCAACAAGAGCTCCCCAATCTCAAAAACCTATTATGAGATAATGAATGACCAATTCCCCCTAGGGAGATTCAAATTCCCCTAAACATGCAAAGGTTGATGACAACTCCAAAGTCAATCCCTAATTTAACTCAACTTGAAAATTGAAAGTAAATCCAAATTAATTAAATAAAATAAGCTTTATTGCCACAACTCAACTTTGACTCGCAATTACAAGTTGAGATATTTCGATTTGAAAATACTTTTTCAACACATTTATACACATGTAATTAATAAAATATTTAATTAAATAGATTAAATATTTATGTCACAATAATGTATGCAACCAAATATTTAATTATTTAATTAATCATATAAGCACATTCAATAAAGTTTTCAATTAAGTATTTAATTAAATCAAAATATTCAAATATTTCAATTTGATTAATTATTTAAAATAAACTTAGGATATAATTAAATCATTAATTCAACTATAATCCATTAAATCACAGAATATGGAAAATCACTCAATAATCCAAAAATACCTGAGAACATAAGCAAGCAAAACACACACATACACAAGAGAAAGGGTATTCGAATTCTATCAACCTAGACAAATCTGGATAAGGTGGTCATACTGAATCTCATCCAACATTAGGATGATTAGGCTTAGGTTAGGATTTTGGATCTGTATGTTACCTCCCCTCTTTACCATTGAGATGAATATTTATGGGCACACTCACTACTGCCAATTCAAGGAAGACGATGCCCTGTACCTGCAATCATGTCATCAAAGAACACACATGTACATACATAATATAATATTGCAATCAATGATAGGGATTGCTCAAATGTGTGGATCTCGCTGAAGCAAGTAACTACGTCTCTATCCTCTACCACAACAACACATCAACAAGTACATTCACATATAAGACAACCATACACATGCAAGTATGAGGTAAGTGTATCGAAATCTGAAATTGACATATAATAATCAACATGATAACATCATCACATCCATCTATGCATAAGGTAAAATCATGACATCATAAACAAGTATCATCATCAAATGAAATAATATTAGCTCACATGAAAGTAGCCTAAAAGAATTCGGCCAATCAACTGAACCAATGCCTAAAAGAATATGGCATCACAAACTAAAAAGAAAAACATGAGTGGGTATTACAGTGCTTGTTGCAAGGATGGTAATGGAGCTCGTGTCATTTTCTTTGCTCCTGATAAGAAAACATTTAAATATTCCTTTTTACTAGATTTTGAATGCACTAATAATGTTGCAGAATATGAAGCTTTACTTCTCTGTTTAAAGATACGTAATAAACATGGAATAAAATATTTAAGTGTTTTTGGTGATTCTGAATTAATTATTTCTCAAGTTAAAAGTAAATTTGTTGCTAAGCATCCTCACCATAAAAGATATAGAAATGAAGTATGGGATTCTATGGAATGTTTTGGTGTTTTCTCTATTGATTGGACAGATAGATCACAAAATATCCTTGCAGATTTTATGGCTAATTTGGCATTAAGGAATAATATCCCTTGTGAAGACATAGTTCAAGTTGAAGTTAAAAGTAGGCCTGCTATACCGGATAACATCAACAACTGGCAAATATTTGAAGTTGATAGAGATATAATCAAGTTTTTAGCATGTGAACAAGAATATGAAGATTAGTTAATAGACTTGAATGCTCATGTTGAAATAGAAAATGGGAAAGAAGTGTTATTTTAAAATGAAGTCATTCCGTTAAAAACCAATAAAGTTCCAAAAGGTCTTGTAGAAATGGAGAGATTGTTTGACAATAAGGATTCAAAGTTGGAAAAGAAAAATACTAATGTCACAATGGATGATATAGAAAGGATAAATTTGGGAAGTGAAGAGACTCCAAAAGAAGTATTTTTGGGTAAAATTTTAACTCCCCAGATCAGAACAGATATCATCAAATTATTGGGAAAATATAGACATGTATTTGCTTGGTCTTATGATGATCTTAAAGCTTACTGAGAGGATCTTTTTCAACATGAAATACCTTTGAAGCCTAATTCTAAACCATTTAGACAAAGGAAAAGACCTATAAACCCTACTTTAGCCCCTAAAATGAAAGATGAGCTAATCAAGATGAGGGATGCTAGTATAATAAAGCCAATTAGACACTCAACATGGGTTTCAAA
>MU223189.1:210170-223926 GCA_018584345.1 Thuja plicata
CATCATTGGTAAAGGAGGTGAGAATTCTTACATTTTACAAGATTTGGAAGGTTACAATCAAGAACTTCCTATGCATGGTCAGTATCTTAAACCTTTCTTTCATTAAAGATAACAATAGGCAAGTGTTCTTTCTTTTTCCTTTTTTCTTATATAAATATATTATCATTGTGTTTTCTAATGGTCTGCTTTCCAGAGATAGCTTGGATCTTGCTATGTTCAGATATAAACACACATCCCCAGAAAGAGCCATTGGTGGAACCCATGTTGACAAAGTGATTTGTATCCATTCTTATTCAGGGAAGTAACTATTTACATATACCTACTTGTCGTTTATAGCTTCTAATTTCTATCATCTTTGTATTATCAATATTTTATTATGTATTCATTCACTTTCCTATGTCTCATGGTTTAATGTTTTGAGATTCTCATTATCCTAGAATCATATTCTTAAGGTTTCTTTTTCACTAAGGGAATCTAGGAATCTGATCTTGTGACTTTCTTTGCTTAAGGACGTAATGTAATTGCAATTGGTCTTGAATATGCTTTTGAAGTCTTACATGATGTTTTTATAAATCTTAATGCAATTAAAGGGAATTCTGCATATCTTACCATTGCATTATAAATCATTAATCCATATTGATGATAAAAGCAGTCAATTTATAATCATGACCTAAGAGATAATATTTTGAAAGTGGAGAATTATATATTTAATTTAATGATTCTTTTCAATGTTTTAACTGGAAATCCATTAATAAATTAAAAAAAGGTTGATCTTGGTTTAATTAAGCTTCCATGGATTTGAATGTTTATTATTTTCAAGAGACAAGATGGTATTGTTATATATGATCATGATTTGGAGATTACAATGTGTTATAGTTTGATCAATAACAAAGATGATAAATGATATTTCCTTTTCACACATATGTTATGCTTATGAACATGAAAGGGAATTTGAATAAATGATGTTATGGAAAATGTTGTTTAAAAAGTTAAATATTATATTAATACTATGTTAATCTTGAAAACATTCATAAAGTTGTGTATAATCTTTAAGTATTTATATTCTTATTCTTTCTCCATGACATTAGTATATATTTATGATTTCTTTTATTAATCATCATGAACAAGAGTTATATTGTTAGTGTGCCTGCTTATATGAATTTCATGCCATAAAGAAAGATAAAGTTTAAATGGTACGATTATTATTATTATTATTATTATTATTATTATTATTATTATTGTTAAATCAAAACAAAGTTTTTATCAAAATGAAAAGTAGTTAGTGCAAAGAAAGACTAACGAAAGTTATAAATCTTTATATGATTATATGGATAAAAGATTATATCATTGATTTTGATTCATCTCTATTTCCTGTGAGTAATATGAAAACCAATCTTATATTTATGGCCCTTATCTATTTGAAAGAATCAATGATTAAAACGTTTATTATATATTGCATGTTGCTCACTATTTAAACATTATGTGATGGTATGGTGGGAAAAAGATAAAAGCCTTTTTGTAATTTATTGTTACATGTCATTTTGAATTATTATGTTATTCTTTTCACTTAGTGATAGTTTTGTTATTGATTATTTAATTTTTTTAGAAAAATAAGAAGGTGGTGAGAAAAACATATGGTCGATATGCTCTCTTCAAAGCTCCATCACATATGGTCATTGTGGTCTGCAGACCCAACGCTTCTACATAGCATGGTCGCCACCTTCATCAACATGCCAAGACGCCATGGTTATGGTCGATGAGAATGAACAATATGGTTCTAGACACCATGCATCAAAGAGTTTCATAGCCGAAAGTTATCGATGGGATAGGGTTATATAATATGTTGACTATCATCGACACTATCATTCAGTTGTCAAGAGGTGATAGACTGATTACAACTGCAATAAAGAAACCGATACATCTACTAACTCATCGATGACCCATCAGATGAGTTAGCATATACTCTATCAAACATGTTTCACGCTGGCTGCCACCTTCATTAGCAAGTATGGCATGGTCGATGCAAATGGTGTAGCAGATGTGTTCAGCACCAGCAGGGATCGATGCAAACAATAGATGTATTCAACAATAGCAATGGTCGATAAATACACAATGATTTCTCTGCCATCAAACATGCTTCATGTTTGTCGCCACCTTCAGAAACAAAAACCACGCCATGTCCACATATTGGATCAACTTCCCAAGTACATTATAGAACCATAGAAATCAAAAACATATTCTAAGATGATGCATAGCTACATTGATATGATCCCAACTTGCATATATTGCTCCCAGCCATAACAAGATTTGTGGAATCTTCAGAATTTCAGTGCAACTAAGATTGGTGACATCTTCATATCAATTTGCAACCATCAGAGATCAAAATATACATGGCTCATGACTAACATTGATTTTGATAATCAAGTATCTGACAATTGTAACATCTTTTTCATTTTGGCACCTACATCTAAGTTACATATCAAACGCAATAATCAAATTTCATAGCAGACATAACATACTGACCTCATCTCAGAGATTGGGCACCACAGAATGCATTGTAGATCCATCAACTCCAATGCTATGTAGGGATGGTATATAAAATAGTGGTAAGACATGGAATTCAACTGCCACCATGGCACTTATTCACCATCAAAGTCATCAACTTTCCCATGTACACAACAAATCTACATGCAAAATGACATCAAATATACGCCAGTAGTTAGCAGCTACTCTGGAAGGGAAGAATATATCCAAAACACCTTTTGCAATGTTCAACGTACCAGCCATCAACTTATAAATGCAACCGAGGAAGGCTTTTATAAAAGCCAAACAGTTAGGAAATTTTGCAACTTATCCAACCAAATGGTTGACTGTTATGGTTGATCAAAAGGATATATTTGTTATCCAGTCTATGTAATAGTTAGGAATAGGTGGTTATAGATTAGTTCTTAGGGAAAGGGTGTGATGTTTCACACACCCTTTCAATTTTATATTTATATACATTAATAAATCCGCTCAAATAAAAAATAGAATAACATTACATGATTATTGATACGTTGAAAATATGGAAACTTGGAGAATGATAGAATGAAAGATAGTGGATTCAAACTCAGAATACGAGGATTCAATATACTATTTCTTATCAAGCAGAGATAAGTCTGTATTTCTTTCATTTTGCAATCATTTTCATTATTTCTTTACAATCAGTCCTTCAGATAAACCAATCAGAAATTCCTTAGAGTGATAGTTTTGATTTTGCATGTATTTCAATTCAAGTTTATATTCTATATATTCAATTGTTTCTTTCTCATTTTCGTATGGTTAAATCCTATTGATTGAGGCCTTGATCAATTGGTCCATCATTTGGGGAATTATAATTGATTAAAATACTTTTAAGCTTTTAGTTATACATGCATTTCATAATGCCTTTACGGTGATAAGTTTTGTTTTCAAAGCTGTCTCTGAAGTTGAACGTAGGATTGAAGCGATATCGACTCTATTGCCCATTATTGGATTAAAGCACTGGTCTCTCTTGTTAACTGAATTATGATATAAGGTTTCATTGTTTCAAGTTTTGAATTACTATATTCTTTCATCTTATCCAGTTCATATCTCAATTATATCAAGCCATTTTTAATAAAATTATATTTGACAACACATTTTCAGTTTTGTGATCTTATTAACACCTTGAGAAGCAGGAATTGAAGTTATCACTTATCTGCTATAGAAAGCCTTTAGAATACTTTGAAGACAAGTTTAAGGTATAGGCCCACAACCTTGGTTCTACAGAGCTAGAATTGTAGGAGGTTGTTGAAACCTCGTTTGTTGGCAAATCGATTGTATTTCTCTTCGTTGGATAAGCGAAATCCATAGGAAGTCCAATCTATTAATTTGAGCACCAACGGGGTCGACTTCATAGATGTAGTGTGTATTATGGATTGTGAGCATGGATTGCAGATCTTGGATTATATCTAATGTATTTTAATTGATGTATAATTGTTTTAGGTACCATGTATATCTTAGCAAGGGTTTAAATAATTATTTATGTATTGGGAAAGCTTAATTGGCTGACCTAATTAGTTATTGTAATAGGGTATATATGAGAGATATTTTATTTTGACAAGTGTGTGTGTATATGAAGAGAAGGTGATTAAAAAAGACAAATAAGTGTGGAATCTGAGAAGCTTGACTATCTGTTGGATGTAGAGAAAAGTTTTTTATTGTTGTACTTCATTGGAACTAACCAAGCAAAGATAGTTGCTATATCAGACAGTTCGCTCGATTGTATATTTTATATATACACTTGTTCAGACTTTAAGTCCTTGAAGGTGGCTTTAAATTTTTTAGGAAGTGTGCCTCGGCAGTGAGCCGACTGTTACTCTTGACTCCTAACGAGGTCTATCCTTTAATACAGACTGTGTATTATAATGTTGTAATAAGCTCCTGACAGGGCTAAATATTTTAACAGGGATACTATACTCTTAGTACATCATTTGTGGGTGATAATTCCCACTAGGGTTTTACCTTTAATAGGGCTTCCTCGACAAAAAAGGATTGTGTTATTGTGTTAGCATTTATTGTGTTATCATTTGGATTGAAGTTTCAAGGTCTATAAAGTTTAATGTTTAATAACCTGTCTCAAAACTGATTCACCCACCCTCCCCCCTCTCAGTTGTATTGGTGGACTGTTATTCCTAACAATTGGTATCATATCTACTAGTCCGTAGACATAATATTAACAGCTTGAGGTTATCCTAAAGATTACTTACTATAGGAAGGATAGTCTAAATCTTGATCTTGAAAACTTTGACAGTTGGAAGAACAAGATGAGAACACATTTTCTATGTTTGGGAATCAACTAATGTATGATTACTAAAAGAAAGGAACATATGAAAGTTGAGGATGAAATGGATAAAGCTACTGAAGATGAAAAGAATTTATTTTAATGTAACATGGTCACAGGGGAAGCATTGATCATCACACTTTCTAAAGGTGAATTCGCAGAGGTAAAAGATTTAGATTACGCACATGAAATTTGGACAAGATTGTAAGAACTATATGAAGGAGACAAGTTCACAAAGAAGGTGAACTTACAAAACTGGAAGACAAAGATGGAAACATTAAAAATGAGAGATGATGAAAAGATGATGTAGGAGCTTCAGAGGGTCATATCTTTTGACTCGGATGTGGGTTTTGGCTAAAATTTTATAGGCAGATGCGTGAGTAAGAGTTAATGGTAATCCCAACTTAGATATCTCTGTTGGTGGCCATTTTGACATTTTTTTGGGAGCCTAAAATTTCATTTGGCCTCCAAAATTGGCTTTTTCTATTTCTTTCCAATTTTTAGAGTTTTTCTTTTTGTAATAAATCCAAAATCGTGTTTCTGATTTCGTGGGTTAGTTGGCAATTCATCTTGCCTTAGTTGGGAGATTTTCTTGAGAAAATTTGAGATTCGTAGGATGTGTTTTGAAAGGTACCAAAAATGGAAATATATGTTTTTTCTCAAAAATCGGCCAAATATGGTAATTTTCAAAATTGTAATAAGTAGGAGATTTGTTTCATTGTAGAGGTAGAGTAAGTTGGAGAAGTTAATGAAGAATTTGAATTCTGTAATTTTTTTGTTGTTTATTTTTTGAGTAATTGCTCTTAAGGGTTTTGGGCTACATCAAAACATTAGAGCATATTCACAAAGAATTATTATAGATGTTATTGGCATCAGGAACTCTGGAGGTACTTACAGAGAGGAAGAAGTGATTGTGAAGATTCTCAGATCCTTGACACCTGTATACATAACCAAATTACAAGCTATATAAGATATTATACCTTTGACAGCTAACTTAAATAGAGAGATGTTGATTGGGAAACTAACTACCTCTCAGGCCGTAGAACTGGGAGATTCTCTACCTAAAGTTGAGTCAACATTCAAGGCGACTGTGAATAGAAATAAAAAGACCTTATCAGGAATTGCAAGCACCAGCAATAGTGACTTGAGAGTAGAACTTGGAGAATATTTAGATGAATGGGAATAGAGATAGGAAGAAGAAAGAAAGCTAGATGAAGTTGTTGCCCTAATCGTTATAAGAGAAAAGAAAGGTAAGGGTAAATTTGAAGGAAAGTTACCTTTGAAATGTTTTTCATGCAACAAGATAGGTCATTTTGCATCTCGATGTCCTACAAAGGTTCCAAAGAATAATCCTAAGTTGTATAAATCTAAGTATTCAAAGGGAAAGGAATGTTATTATCCCACTGCAGGTGTTTCTGATGATGAAGCTATTGACTATTATGAGATTAGATATATTTCTATGAAGGATGATGAACCTATACATGAATAAAGAGCCTTAGTATCTCGTATTGAAAAGAAATCTGAATGGGTTATAGATAGTGGTTGTTTACATCATATGACTGGATATAAAAATAAGTTTGTTAGTCTGAAAATATATGATGGTGGTTTTGTAAGATTTGGTGACAATACTCCTAAGCTTATAATTGGGGTTGGATCTATTTCTCTGGATGGAAAAACTAATACTAACAATGTATTGTTTGTTGATGGACTTAAGCATAATTTGTTGAGTGTTGGAAAGCTACTGGGAAAGGGTTATCAATTGAAGTTCATTGATGGGAAATGTTATATTAGAAGTAATTCAAGAGACTTGATTGCATCTGGTATGAAATATAGAGGTTATGTATTTGAATTGAATACATCTGAAGCTTCTTGTTTTATTGTGAAGGTTGATGATAGTTGGTTATGGCACAAAATATTTTGTCATGTTAACTTTGATAATATTTTGAAGGCAAGTATGACTAATGCAGTAAGAGACCTACCTAAGATTGTGAAACCATCTAACACTATGTGTAGAGAGTGTGTTATGGGGAAGAAGACTAGAAGTAGTTTTAAAAGCAAATCTTACTCTACAAAAGGGAAGTTTGATTTGGTACATACAGATCTGTGTAGGCCTAAGAACAAGAATGTTATAGGAACTAAATGGGTTTTCAGAAACAAAATGGATGAGGAAGGAACACTGGTAAGAAATAAGGCTAGACTGGTTTGTAAAGGCTACCTACAACAAGAAGGCATAGACTTTGAAGAGACATTTTCTCATGTTGCTAGGTTGAAAGAAATGAGATTATTTCTTGCTTATGCTTCACATAAAGACTTTAAGGTATATCAGATGGATGTGAAATCTGCATTTCTGAATGGAGATTTGGAGGAAGAGGTATACATAGAGAAACCTAATGGATTTCCTTTGAAAAAAGATGAAGACATGGTTTGTAAGTTGAAGAAAGCATTGTGCGGACTTCAACAAGCACCGTGAGCATGGTATGCAAGACTAGACAGATATCTACTTCGTCTTGGTTTCAGAAAAGGTAATGCAGACAATAATTTATACTTAAGAATTGGTGAAGATGGAATTCTAATCATAGAAGTTTTTGTTTATGGTATCATTTTTGGAGGTAATGATGAAATGAGTAAAAAGTTCTCCAAAGAGATGGAAAGTGAATTTGAAATGTCAATGATTGATGAGATAAAAAATTTCCTTGGTTTGCAAATTAATCAAAACAAGAATGGTATTTTTATATCTTAGACCAAGTATCTTAAGGAGATGTTGAATAAATTTGGAATGGAAGATTGTAAACCTTTTGGGACACCTACAGTGACTAGTTATAAAATTACTAATAATGATGAAACTTAGAGTGTTTTTCAGACAAAGTACAGATCAATGATTGGAGGTCTACAATATCTAACTCACACCAGACCAGATATTTCCAATGCAGTTGGATTTGTGGAAAGATATCAAGTAGATCCTAAAGAGACACACCTTGTTTTTGTGAAAATAATTTTCAGATACTTGAAAGGGATAATAAAGTATAGATTATGGTATGAAAAATTTGATGACTTTATTTTATATGCTTATACTAGTCCTGATTGGGCAGGTACTGTGGATGATGGAAAGAGTACAAGTGGAGGAGCATTTTTCCTTGGAAAAAGGTTGGTTTCATGGTTAAGTAAGAAGCAAGATTGTATAGCCCAGTCTACTATTGAATCTGAGTATGTTGCTACTATTATAAATTGTACACAAGTTGTTTGGATGAAACAAATTCTGAAGGACATTGGAATAATTTTTCAAGAGCCAGTGGTTATCCATTGTGATAACACTAGCAAAATGAATATGTCAAAGAATTATGTATTGCATTTAGAGACTAAACATATTTCTATTAAGTATCATTTCTTGAGAGACAAGGTAGCAGAGAAGGAGATCAGATTGGGGTATGTTAGCACAAAGGAACAAATAGAAAATATATTTACAAAACCTTTGCAAAAAGATGCTTTTGAGTATCTCAGAAGCATGCTTGGGGTGAGAGCCCACCTATGATAATTAATTGATGCAATAATACATCATTCCAATGTCTTTCAGAGCTATATCATTTCTTGGACTTGATCTATGGATCTACTCCTCAGGAGGAGTGATCGCAGGAACACTATAGTACATATTGGGTGATTTTGCACCTAGCTATTATAGACATGAATATTTGAAAAAGCTACACCTTGTAGAAGAATGATGTAGATTTATGGCACCCTTTTCCATTGTTGTCAAAGAGAGAAAGAGATTCTATGTGAAAATCCCTACTATTTTAGGGAGAGCTATGTTGAGGATATTGAGAAGATTGTATTAATAGAGAGTACTTTTGGGTTGATGGATTTTCCCATATGTTGTCATCAATGCCAAAGGGAGAGATTCTTGGATGATGTTGGAATTGGATACTATCTGATGTTATTAGCATTCATATTTTTTCACTGATGTCAACATATGTCTATGTGGAGGAAGAACAGACTGGTTATTATTGTTGTATGATGACTGAAAAAAGTGTACGGATAATGTATGGATAAATCAGAATGAGAAAAGATGGGGATATGTAGAAGGATTTATGTTGACATTATTTCTAAGGTTGCGTGGCTTAATATTTCATATTGGATGAGTTACAGATGTTTTGGTGAAAACTAGTTACTAGACTGTCATAGTGATGATTGGCAGAGCGAGTCTCTATGTTTTGTGTATATCTTACAAGCAATGATGATTCATGTTATGTGAGCTTAAGGTACAATAGAAGGCAAGTTATGGAATGTTTTTTATGGGTCACAAGTCGTATGATTGTTGATGATGTCATTTGTGGTGTGTATTCTAGAGGAGACCTATTTGGGCCAACTTTAGAGATGTAGCGTATATTGTGGATTGTGAGCATTGCTTGCAGATCTTGGATTATATTTGATGTATTGTAATTGATGTATACTTGTTTTAGGTACCATGTGTCTTAGAAAGGGGTTAAATAATTATTTGTGTATTGGGAAAGCTTAATTGTCTGACCTAATCAATTATTGTAATAGGGTATATATGAGAGATCTTTTCTTTTGAAAAGTGTGTGTCTGTATATGAAGAGAAGGTGATTAACAAAGATAGATAAGTGTGGAAGCTATGAAGCTTGATTGTCTGCTAGATGTAGAGAAGAGTTTGTGATTTTTGTACTTCATTGGAAGCAACCAAGAAAAGAGATTTGTTATCAGACAGTTCACTCAATTATATATTTTCTATATACACTTGTTTGGATTGTAAGTCCTTGAGGGTGGCTTTAACCTTCTTTAGGCAGTGAGCCCACTATTACTCTTGACTTCTAAAAGGGTATGTCCTTTAACAGGGATTGTGTACTGTAATGTTGTAATAAGCTCCTGACAGGGCTAAATCTTTCAACATGGATAATATACTCTAAGTACATCATTTATGGGTGCTAATTCCCATTGGGGTTTTACCTTTAGCAGGGTTTCCTTGGCAATAAAGGATTGTGTTATTATTTTTTCATTTACTATGTTATCATTTGAATTGAAGTTTTGGTTTATAAAGTTTAATGTTTAATAATCTGTCTCACAACTGATTCACCCCCCCCCCCCCCCCCCCCCNAACTGATTCCCCCCCCCCCCCCCCCTCTCAGTTGTGTTGGTGGACTGTTATTCCTAACAGTAACCTGTGCACATATTCGATGCTTCTTATCATTTAGTTAAGATTATAATCAATCACAATAGATAAAAAAGTGTTTCATACATGAACTCGAATCACTTGGTTTAGGCAATAATAGTTTATAATTTTTTTTTAAATGTGATTTACACATGGACTGGAATGTCTTGGGGTTCAAGCAACAACACTAATTTTCAATTCTAAACCAAAGTGTTCACACATGGACTGGAATTACTAGGGGTCAAAAAGACTGTTAAAATTCAAGTAAAGAGGAGATACAAAGTCTAGTTTTCTATTAATATTCAATGTGTAGAGGAAGTAGAGGTGGATATAATTTCAATTGCTGCTTTAGCATTGTAGTTTGGAGTCCACATTTGTATGTAAGAGATGTTATATTCATGAGGAGGGGGATTTTAAGTATTAGTGGGTAAAGGGGATGCTATATCCACTTTTTTTACCACCACTTTCCAGTGTCCACAAGCTTGTGGAGCCACAATTTATCAATGGCTCAATATACCACATGATGCAGAATTTGTCAATTCATTTGATGTCATACTGCCCTAGGAAGATGAAATAGTATATATACAAAAGAAGATTTAAATCATTAAATTAATGGCCTATGAGTCTATGGAAAAACCAAAATCAGAGGATACTATCTAAATTGGCATATTTGGTGTTATTGAAATCCTTTGGCAGCTCATGCCTGTTTCATAGGAAGTAGAAAATGCAAAGGGAAACATAAAAGTAAAAGGAGTTGGACTTGAAAGTGATGTACTAAGATTTTTTTCATATTTAATTTTGGTTAGGATATTTTGGGAAATATAGCTTGGATTACCAACATGCAATTATCTTATAAGGGCAATGCATCTCTTCATCCTGAATTGAATTTGAGCCAGTACAAATGTAATGACCAGGGGTTGCTTTCTTTCTTAGTAAAATTTATTCATGGAAATTAGGATTACTTATAAAAAAATTCTACTGTCATCCTTGCAAAATGATATCATCATCTTTTCCACAATGCACCCCCCCCCCCCACCTCCCACTTTTCTCACTCATTACACTTTTGATTAATGTATACTATTCATGATTTCAATTACTGAATGTAAAGACATTCAAAACTCTTGGGCATGTGCATTATAAAAGGATATGCATCCATCAAAACATAATCAATGGTCAATATTTGTATTTGTAAGCTGAGTTTCATTTAGAATTGATCATAAGTTGGAATGACAATACATTTAATGTAGAGTTAGTTCACAAATGCCAAATGATTCTAAATTGTTCAATTGTATATTGTTCGTGATTGGCATTATTCAGTTCCATGTTATATGTCTATACCTCTTGAATTCGTTACCCCTATTGCATAAGAAAATTTAAATGAAATACATCAAGGAGTACCATGTGATGATGATCAATTATACTGATAAATTATGATGTTCTAATGTTGATACTCAAATCATGTGTTATAAAGTATTAGAACTATTCTTCAATAGTTCACATATGGCTGCTCTACCCAAATCACCATTGATGATTAGAAAGATAGGTATTTTTAAAATTTGTTTCATATATATAGAAGATATAGTTTTTGAATTACTACTCTAGGTTGTACAATTTTTGTGTATTTCATATGAAGAGGTTTAAGTTTTTGTAGCAATTTACAAAAACTACAAGCTGGAGTAGTTTATGAAAAAACTACTCTAGCTTGTACAGATTGTGTACATTCCTCTAACACCTAATTTTTTGCTTGGAATCATATATACATGTGTTCATGAAAAATTCAAAATGGATAGTTCTGAGACTACACATATGTTGATATTAATGTCAAATGCCTGATGACTATATGTTGTTCATGATTTCAATTATACAACCTACAATTCATTTTTCTGATGATACTCCATGGTGTATTCCATTTAAATATAAAGAGGTTAAGAATGAGAAGAATGTGGGAAGCTTTCTCTCCAAATGCATGGTGAAAGGACTTAGTTTTCTCTTGTGTTTTTTTTACTTAACAATGTGTTTTCACACCACCACTCTGTTCTAGGATTTTTTTCTTCCCCATCTTCTATGTCTTTCTATAGATGTTAAATTCTATTTTATGGCTTATAGAAGGAATTACACTTCTTCATTTTGGAATTTTGTTCAAATTGCACTCTGCATTTTCATTTTGTTTAGATTCATAATATCATAAAATATGAAGCATTTTTGTTTTGTACTGTGATCGACAATAGTTATGTTTCTATTTGGATGTTTCTATCTGATATGAGATGTTTTCTCCATTAGTATGTTTCTATTCCTTGCAATTATAATTAGTGTGAATGAACAAAATAATCAACAAAACAAAATGATATGTTGCATGACAGTGCAATCTTTGTTGATATAGCATTGATGACTTTGGTGAATCTACCTATGTGTCAATGTAGTGCTGGCCCTTGCGTGTTGAAAATGTCACACACAATGAGTAATATTGGGTGTCAATTTTGGTGTTTCCCAAATAGGAAAAAGGTTGTTAATGGAAATATATTTTATGTTTAGAAATAATGTAAGAACTAATGTAGATTTGGTATTGCAGGGAAATAATGGATGTCCATACTTTTGGTGGGTCGATGATACCCCATCTACATCTACCCCATCCACATCTATACCTAATGTAGGAAATGAGTGCACCTTGTGTAAGGATCGAGAGGAAGCTAGGGTCACCGAGATTGCTTCAATGGCAAAAGCAAAAATCATCTTTCTATGATGCCTTTTTTGTGTGATAATCACAATAGCTTTTTGGGACCATATGCATAAATGTGATTAAAAGAGAGGGAAAAAACTGTTGGAATAATTATGGAAAGTTAAGTACTAAGAGGGGAGGGGTGAATTAGTGCTTATAAAATTTTTAACATACTATATGATTATCTACTTCATATTTACTACATGTTTACCGAGTTGAATACATTGCATAAAAACATCATAAAGCATATAACTCATAACATGCAAACACATAAGAATATGATTCATAACACCATGATTTTTAGTCATGCAGAAATCCTTGGTTAGAGGAAAATAATGTGGTGGGGATAGCACCCACAATCCTTCACTACTATAGTAAAAAGGTTTCTGGGTTAGAGCTACAATGTCAACTACTTCTAATGGCTTACCCTCTCAGGAGTACAAAAGACGTAAATACAGACTACCTTGCTAAAGGATTTTACATTCTCTAATCTAATAGATGTACCCTGTTAAAGGATTTAAAAATTGAGACCTATTAGGGCCTACCCAATAATAGGATTTGCACTCTTCTCTAAACAATAACTTTCAATAAAAAATGTTTGTATAAATGCGTCAACACAAATGTTGTCTAGACTCTTTATGCTCAGTGATTTGTTACCTCATACTACACTCGGTAACTGTTGGAATTATGTTATATTTGTCATCAGTGAAAACACTTATTCGATTCTGAATGCTTACCGAGCTCATCACTTAGTCCACAGCTTATACCGAGCATTCAGTAATCACCTTGGAAAGCTCAGCAGTTAAACAGTTCATACCAAGCAGAACAGTAGTCACCGAGCATATGAACAGTTCAGCAGTGTTTACCGAGAAGAGAAACATGTACCGAGTAGACGGTAGTCAATGAGCTTCACCGTAACTACCGAGCCAACCGAGAAGTCAGTTACTACCGAGTCACCAGCGGTTACCGAGTGACATTATATCTACCGAGTCACCAAGGGCTACCGAGTTCCAAGCTACATTTCGGGACTAGTATG
>MU223189.1:230933-241114 GCA_018584345.1 Thuja plicata
TTTTGTGGGTACCATCCCCACCCCAGTTTTACTTTCTATTTGGAAGGTTTCTGGGTTACCAAATCTTTGTGTTTATGTATTATGAATATTTTCATGCTTGCAGTAGATTAGATAAATGAATGAATGGTTAAAGAATATAATGTGCAGAAATGTTTAAAGTTTTTAGAGTTACTGATTCACCCCTCCCCTCTCAGTAACTTGGCTAGTCTTGATTATTTCCTTAATCATCTTCACTAATCTTCTATAGCTTCTCTATACTCAGTGTTTCTCATCCACACTTCAACTCTTCAATGATGCTCTACTCAACCTAACTAACTTCAACATTTCCATAAACTCTTTTCTTCTTGAATTCATCCTTTAAATAGATAATGTTTTTCCTCTTAATCTTATTGATTCGGTATTCCTTGTTTTACTCTTGACTATCAGATCATCTTCATGAATGAATTCAATGTATTAGGTACTCGGTGACCATGTCACTTTTACCTTGGAACTTGAACTTTTTCTTGGAAATAACATAAAAAAATTTGTCGCTTGATCTTCACCATAGATCTTCATTCTAAATTTTATCAATTGTAGATCTTCCAACTAACTTCCTATTTGTCTTTGGGATCTTCTACAATACTCTGTGATTCCATAAAATTTGATATGATCATGTTTTACCACAACTGGTCCTTCTCGGTCAACTATCATCATGACTCAGTTGAATAAGTTCTCTGCTCGGTAATTGTCATGCTACTCGATGACTATCATACTACTCGGTGCTTGTATCGCTTGGTCCTTTACTGAGTGATCTTTTCACTTTACCTATACCAACTAACTTGGTATGCTTTATTGACTAACTCCTTATATCTCCTCCTCTTTTCACCAATTGACTTACTTAGTCAACATGACTTTGACAAAACTAATTACAACAAAATAACTCTTTAGGAGTAACAATCTCCCCCTTTGGAATTAGTATGGTATTTTGTTAAAAAATTCAAAGTCATCAAAATGTGAGTAAAAATCCCCCTTTGGTTATGCTTCCTATACATATATATCTTCCTTATATCTGCCTTTTTGTTTACATAATAATATATCCTTTATTTTATTTTAAACATGTATAACTATCCCCTTTTATATCTTATATACACATATAATATCCCCCTTTTTTGACACATATGCCAAAAAATAAATTACTTATTTTTCTTATAAAAAATGTGTGTCTACCTCTTCCGTACATCTACAAGGGTTGTCTCCCATGTATCCTTAAGTGTTTGGAGCACAAAATGTTTCTCACCAATATCAGCTGCCAATCCAATCATGGTGTCCACAAAACTAACTCCTGGATAATTCACCAAATCTTTGGCCTTCTTAAAATGATTATGCATTGACTCAATATGGGAAATCAAAATTGCTTGCATCTCAAGGAGTTCCATCCTTATCTTTCCTTCTTCTATTATGAGCTCATGTTTCTTTCCCATTAAATGTTTAAGCCTTGGGTAGTAAGCTTGGAGGAATCTAGGCTAGGTAGTTACACTCTTCATATGCTCAGTCAGCTCTTTCTCAATAGATTCATCTTTCTTTTTTATATCCTCAATAAATTTTGAAATTGAACAAAATTGGTAAAACAATGAAAGAATATCATTCAACTTATTCTCTATCTCTATGAAAAGTTCAAAGAGGGACACCTTATCCAATTCAATAGTATTAAGGATATTCTCCATCATTTGATGTTGCATCCCCTTTTCATGAACCTTCATCAAGTACTTGGTAGTCTCCTTATTTGGTTATTTGATCTACTGTATGATTTCTTTCACTTGATGAGTTAAACTGTCTGACTCATTTATTTGTGCATCATGAAAAATCTCCTGAAATATATCTTTGACACTCTCTAAGATAGTAGTATTTATTTTCTTCTCCAATAACCTATCTTGTTCAGACTTCTTCAATAAGTCTTCATACATAGATAATTCTTTAGGTTTCAGTGAGGATATGTCTACCTATGGTATAATTATAGGTTGACTCAAATCAATTTACTTCCTCTTCTTTGACTTCTTCTTCTCAATCATCATATTTTCACTAGTAGAAAGTTTCGGGGAACTTGATGCCTTTAGTACATCAGATGTAGCCTCAGTAGTGCTTGTTGTGCTTTCTTGTTTCTTCTCCTCCTTTTTTATTTCAGTATCTTGTGTCTCCTCTTTCTTTTTATCATCTTGCTTTTCCTCTTTCTACTCTTCTTGTTTCTCCTCTATCTTCTCTTTTCCTTGGTTGTCTTATTTCTTCTCATCTTGCTCCTTTGGTGTTTCAATTGCATTCTCTTGTTGATTTCTTGTATTCTTGATAGAGGGAACTGACTCAGTGTTGTTTTCTTTGTTTGTCTCAATTTCCTTAGGCATCTTAGTTGTGTCATGTTTTGTCTCCTTTTGTTGCTTGGTAGCCTTCTCCTCTGTATCCATAGAAACATCAGTTGTATCTTCAGGAATATCAAGATAATCATGTACTTGCTGCAATAGTGGGTTTTTTATCTTTATTGGAGCATTGTCATCTACATCCATAGATTTTGTCTCATTTTCCTTTGTAGCCATGACATCTTCATCTTTTGATATTGTTTTAGTTGGATCCTTATCAGTGATGTCTTCAATAATGCTCCCATATTTTTCAAGTGTCAAGTCAATATGATCATTCTTACTTTGATTATCTTTCACAATATTATCAGCTTTATCAAAATTTACTTGCTCTTCTTTTGACTCGGGTAACTTGATCTTAAAATTTATCTCCACTTATCATTAGTTTCCTTTTGTATTGTCTCCAACTCTCCTACCATAATCCTTAAAGATCTTCCTTTAACAAGAAATCTGTTAGAGTAATTTTTCAATGCTTCTCTTATGTCAACTGGAGCTAGGTCAGGTATAGTTAATGCTAGGGATCTTTCCCTCATTTGCTTCTCTGATTTCATAGCATACTTCCATTGGGGATCTATCTTGTTATATAGTTCTTCAGTTAAGTGGTTTTCCACTTCAACAAGTGTATTTCTGAACTTATGCATTATGAATACAACAACATCTTCTATCTTTACCTTTTCCACATCACTCCATTTCTCATACTTTGTGAATCATATCCTTGAAAATCCTCTATTCTTCTTAAGTGAATCGAGAAATTCATCTAGACTTCTTGGTTCTCGGAGTTGGTTGACTTCAACCTTGAATTTTCTTAGATCTTCAGATTCAGTTTCACTATCTTCTTGTAGCTTCAATTTCCTTCATAGTTTGGTAGAAGGTTTCCTGCCTCTTACATAAGTTTTTTTTATCTCAGTGGCTCTGCCTCATCTTTCTTCTATCCTTTCGGTGTAACATAATGATGAAGGGTGCTCCCCTTATTAATGCAAACACACAACAAAATTGAGAATAACAAAATTTGCAAAGACAAGAAATGGGCTTTCTATTATCCACCATGAAATAAAATTACAATATTTTGAAATATAACATGCACCTTTAGAAATGAAACATGCACAAAAACATGGGCATTTTATTACAATAGTCTACAAGCCACAGCCACCAACTACATAACCCAAAACTGCCCTAGACAACCCTACGAGCCTTAAATATATAGGCAATTTTAACCGCCCAAGAAGACTCTAGAAATTAAACCCTAAATTTTAAGGCCCACCATCCATAAGATATTATTATTCATTTTTATTACATAAGAGTAGGCCCAAAAAACTTTGGAACCCAAAAAGAAATTTTGAAGA
This sequence comes from Thuja plicata, assembly GCA_018584345.1. Classification (NCBI taxonomy): domain Eukaryota; kingdom Viridiplantae; phylum Streptophyta; class Pinopsida; order Cupressales; family Cupressaceae; genus Thuja; species Thuja plicata. The sequence continues at coordinate 234,661 of MU223189.1, forward strand.
AACTTTAACATTTTCAAGTTCAGGTAGCACAACTTTTGGAGACCATAACTCATCAACTGTTGACCCGATGGGTCTTTGGAACCCCATTTCAGAAATGCCACAAAGTGCCCTACAATGCCTAACTTGAGAAAGCCTAGTAAACCAAGGTTTTTAACCCATTTGGAGCCTCTAAAGCCTTCAAAACGGAGTTCAAAGTTTTTATAACCTACTGCCAATACTGAAAATATCCAATATCTACAAAACTAGACTTGATCTGGCAATGAAACTTTACTGGCAAGATAATACAATCAAAGTGAACCTCCAGGAAGAAAATAGATATTCTGAGCTCAAATGAAAAACTTACTAAAAATAGTAACTTTCCAAAAATAGTAACTCTACACAAAATAACCCTTATTGAAAAGAAACCAAATTTTTTTTTGGGTGATGTAAGGTTGCTCTTACACCCAGGATGCTTCTGCATCATATTAGATCTTGTAGCTCTTATAGTTCCTCTGATGCTCAATGATGCCTTCATCACTTGTGGTTTCTTATATTTTTCAACAAATGGTTCAACATTATCTTCTTCATCATTTACTCCAAGATGTTTTGATAGATCATCGATCAGTTTTCTTGATTTCCTTAGTTCATTAGGTATCAAAATACCTTGTTTAATTTTCTCCTTTACTTCTTCATATGTTCCATAATGTTTATCTCTCTTATCAACAGGTTTATCCAGAAGTGCTTCAATTTTATGAGAGACAATATCAATATCTATCTCATAACCTATTGGTTGTAACCATGTAGACCTAGGTTCAACAACCTTAATAATATAGGTGTTAGTATCTACTGCAAAACATATGTTGTCTTGATATTTTGCCTCTAATTGAGGTGGAATTCTATATCTCGTGTGTATTCTAGATTGAAACTTAGAAAATTAGTCATTCATTATCATGTCAAAGTTGTCTCCTAAGCTCGATATGTACTCATTAATTTGATAATTAATTGGCTTCTCTATACTCCATGTAACATCACCAACATAAGGAAAGAAGTTTTGATAATAAAAGAATATACATACCAAAAATAATCCAAAATTTGATGTGTTGGTCTTAGCTTTCCTTATGGTGTTCATGTTATCTTCAAGTTGCTTCAACAAAATCTCACAAATATTAATCTACAAACCTCTCTTCATAATCTTGTAAGCCAGATCAACTGCTCTACAAGGTACACTATCCACTCGGAATGATTGGAATACTCAGTAAGATATTAAATTACAAGCAAATCTTAGTTCTAGATCTTCAACCATGGAAATTTTGAGACCTTTGTCATCCCATTGTGCCTTGGTCAATTTACTCAAGTTGTTCTTTTCAATTTTCTTGATAGTCTTTGGTCTATCACCCATTGGATAACCAGTCAAAATGCATAATAAATCTTTTTTTATCTTGACAGATTACTCGAGCCACATAAATTGATCATGTACTCGGCTGAGTACTATCCTAATCCACTCAGACTTGAATACTCTCAGTAGGTGAAGGGCATGCATTAAAACCTTAGACTCTAGGTGGATGTGATCATCATTCAACTTCTCATTCATACACAACTTATTAAATGAAGTATCAATCTATGCTTCACAAATATCTTTGATCACGATAACTCTCACTAAGATGGAAGAGAGAGCTCCCATCATGTCAGGTTTAACAAATTTCATGGGCGGTAGCTTGTATTTAGGGTTGACATGATCAACCTTATCAACAATAATTGGTCTTTGCAACTTAGGTGCCATTTCCTTCAGATTTTTTCACTTGTTTGAATAAAATAGGGCTTCTGTTTTTACAACTTGGTCTCGTTTGCATAACTAGGTCATCACAACAAATCACACGAATATTCTTAAATGCACTTATCTCAATTTAGAATTACCTCTTAGATCTCTTGGATGCTCTTAGATGACTCACTCTACAATTCATTCTAATGGTTTTTGAACATGTTAGGTGAAAAATGAAAAACAACATTCTCTATTTATACCTTTTTCCTTGATTAGGGTTTCCAATAGCTAGAATGAATAGGAATTAATGCTGACGCTAACTTACTTTTCACTGACCACTTAACTTTACTTTCTTTTACCAAATAAAAATAAATAAAATTTCACAATATATGTCCACATGCATCATATTATGCTCATATGGATCTCTACACAGATGCTACGAACGGATTTAAGATTTAAATTTAACTTTGCAGTTCCTACACATACCTTTCACTAATTAGGTGGAGTTAGGTGCACCCGACTTGGTAGATGGGGTGGAGTTTATTATTCCAAATTATGTTCCATCATCTAGAGTCTTCCTTCTCCATGTCTAATTCATCTAATTTTTTATCTCTTCAACATTCACTTGTGCTTTCTCAGTAGTTTCTTCCTTGGTTGGAACTTTACCTTGGTACCTACAGTCTTTGGCTAGATGGCCTACCTTATGACAGTGAAAACATCCCATGCTAGGGTTTCTCCATGATCTTATATTGTTTCTACCATGTATCAACCTGCAATTTTTTGTAATATGTCCATATCTCCCACATGCTGCACATGAAATTCTTGTGTTATAGTCTCATGGTATTGATGTGTTTTGTCGGTTGGTTGGTGTATTTTGTTGGTGAGGTACCAACTTGTCATTCTTTCTTTTTGACCTACACTCTTCAGACTTATGACCATATTTATTTAAAGTATTAAAATAACCTTTGAACTTTGGCTTCCATGTATTGTTATATTTCCTTGATCTACACTCAAATGCTTGATGTCCATACTTATTGCATTTATAATAGTAACCATCAAATTTAGGAATGCTCGGTACTTTACCTCTTTTGTTTTTGTAGACATTTTTTATGACTAGGTTTCCCACAATAGTAGCAATTTGGGTTCTTTGTCTTCCGTGGGGTAGCATTATCTTGATCTTTAGGTTGGTTAGAGGACTCTCCTTTCTTGGTAGTGCTATTTTCAATGAATCCAAGTCCAGTTCTATCACTTAGTTGCTTCTGAATTATAAACTATTTGTCCAATGTCCTTAATGCTTCTTCATTACTTTTTAGTACTTGATTGGCTTCCTTCTCTGATCTTAGTTCTCTATTCAATCTTTCAATCTTATATTTTAGTGTTTCATTATAAAATTCCTCTATAGTAGTCTCTTGATTTGGATTCACAAGTTGATTGGTTATAGCATAAGGATTTTGGGTCATTCTCATGATCTCATTATCTTTCTCAATTAGCCTTGCCTCAACTTGCCTTTTGTCATCTCCTACCATTCTCTTTTCATCTTTAGTTGTTCTCTTTGATTCAAGTATTTCAGTTATTTTGATATTGTTAGTTGTTAATTAATTGATGAAGATCAAATGGAGATAATGAAGATCGAGTGATACCGAGTATGATGATTGCAGAAATGGTTAGATTAGTTGTTTTTTGTCATTGATGTCAAGTAATTTATTTATTGATTTTTATTATGTTACATATCTTAAGAGGATAATTTAAATGGGTGACAAATATAGAACATAAAATGAAGGAATGATGATATAGTTATTTTCTACTATATATTTGATGTTATCAAATCGGTACAATTGATTGACTAAGTCACAAACTGCAAAGAGTTAAAGTTATGATTGAAAGAGTTACTTTACCAAGCTAGACAGAGTCATTTGGTAGAATGATATGTGTCAGTCATAGTTACTGAACGCTGAGTGAAAGTTGAGCACCAAGCATGGAAGATGAGTTAGACAATGAACAGTGAATGAAGACAGTTACTGCGTTGCAAAGAAAGTTTTACAAAGTACGAGATATTGTTAATAAATAATGATAAGATCAAATTTAATGCAAATAAATGATGAGCTAGATGAGGATATGAATTAAATGAAGATTGTTAGAAGCTCTATGAACGTAAAAATTCAATGAGAAGATCTAAGGCAAAGATCAAGTGGTTAAACCAAATTGTGAGAGTTCCAAGAAAAGTACAAGTTTTGAGGTAAAAGTGAAATGGTTTACCGAGTTGTGAATTATGAAGAAGATGATCGAATGACTAAACACAAATGATGGAAAATCAAATTAAGAAGATTAAGAGGCAAAAGTATGTCTATATAAAGAAGGAGAAATATAATTAGAGTTACATTTTCTGGCGTGTTGAAGAGAGAAGAAGAAGAAGTTGAAGAACAATATTTACCGAGAAGAACAGAGAAACAAAGATTAAAGAATCTATAGTCTGAGAAAGAGATTAATGGAGTATGTGATGCCAGTATTCAATTAAGCATAAAGGACCTGACACAAGAAAAAGGTAGTTGCTATATTTATAGATCAAAGTTTACTATTGCTTATTAGTATTTGTAATAGAAAAATCTCTTAACCTAGTGAATTTAACATTCCTATTTGTAAAACCTAGCCTTAGGTAACATTCAAAAAGATTTTTTAAAGACCTCTAAAAGGATACTTTTAACAGAGAGAAGATCTTAATAGATCAGAGGTAAATCCCCTAACAGGGTCACATTTAGCAAATGCATTTGTAATCTTTAACATGATAAGTCCTTAACCGAGCGTACTTTAGAATAGTACATTTTTATTGTGGGTTACAAATCCCACAGAGGTTTTTCCCAAATTGGGTTTCCTCATTAAATATGGTGTCAACTGAGTGAAATTTGGAGTGAACTGATTTAATCTAATGCTGCTAAGTTTGAATGATTGATTTACATATATGAGATGTTTTTTTTTTTGAAGTTATGAAGTTATTTGGTGAATTGGTTAATTACTGTATTTAGTGTTACCGAGTAAATCAAAGAGTTTAGTTTTAAGTGTTTAAGTTTTTATTTGTCTGATTCACCCCCCTCTTAGTGGAAAAACAATTGGCACCAGAGCTAAGTTACTCTGAAGTGATAAGTTTAAAAGGACTTGATTTAAGATCTAAAGATATATAAGATGGAACCACCAAAGCTGAATAGGGATCATTTCTCTACATGGAAAAGTAGGATGAGGTTGTGTGTGTTTGAAGTAGGAGAATATGGACATCACTTTCTTGATAATGAATATGTAGCACTGACTACTGCACCTTTGACTATCAGTGAGAAAAGATAGAAACAAGACACACACAAGTTATGATTGAGATTGCTTCTACACTTATCAACCAGGAATATGATGAACTTGATGGATGTACTACTTTGAAAAAAATGTGGGATAAGATTATTTTGGCCTATGGTGGATTTCAGCATGTTCATAAGGCTAAAGCAGAAAGTTTGAGAGGAAAATTTGAATCTATGAGGATGAAAGATGAAGAGAACATTATCCAGTATAGTAAAATACTTAAGGAGACTATTAATTATATCAGAGGAGCTGGTGGGATAATAACAGAGGATGATGTTACAAGAAAAATATTGATAACCCTGCTACCGAGTTATGTTATTTGTGTATCTTCTATAGAAGAGCTAAGATCTATTCCCTAGATGAATGTTTCACTGGATGCTACTATTGGTAAGTGTTATTCCAAGTTTGGTACTTGTCCTTTTTCTTTGAGTGATTTATTGAGTTGCCATTGTATTTTTGAGAGTCTTAAAGCTGCCTAAGTCCTTCATGTCCAACTACTCACCGAAAGTGTTAACCTTGTGGTCTGACCATGTTTGGAAAAACAAAAGGTTATTTGCTAACATTTTCTTATGTAACACCCCAAAATTGGCATCTTGCAACCTTAACCAATTTTGTTGCACTTATCACTTTTCTAGATCATCAAAGTCCTATTGTACTAGGCAATTCTGAATTTTAATTGACTCTACTTGACCTGAGTGTCAAATGTAGAAAATCCTAAATCTACATTAATCATACATTACATTTAATTCCTAAATATCTATTGGCTAAACAAACCTGATGATCGAATTAATTTAATTATAAAGTCCTAGCACTTTAATTAAATTAAATTCACCCTCTTTAGCTGAGACACATGAAAAGGAATTAAAACAATATTTAATTATTAAATAAATATCCTCATTTTCAATAATTGAATTTAATTATTCAGATAATTGAGAAAAAACAATTATGAGGTCATATTTATTTAATTAATTAGATAATTTCTCAATAAAGCTTTCTTTTGTTCAGAATTTGAAACTTCTCTTTATTCCTGCTTTAAAGAGAGAAAAATAGATAAATCAAATAAAACAATTAAATCAAAGAAAGAAAATAGCTAAAGCAGAGAGAAAACAATTTATTGAATTCTTTTCAATAAAGCTTTATGTTTTTAACTGGCTTTTCCATCTGTTATATTTCAAAAAGGAAACTTTCCATTCTGAACAACCTCTGAGTCTATAAAAGAACTCTCATTCTTCATTCAAAGCCCCCACTCATTTTATGCATTGTTAGAATACTAAATTATTGTCTCATTTTCTTGATAAGCTCATATAGAATAACTTCATTTTTGCAATAGCATAACTTCAATTTCTAGAATAATGGCATTTAGCAATCATGTTTAGA
>MU223189.1:286521-308055 GCA_018584345.1 Thuja plicata
TCACAAATCTCCTAACAGAGTGCATACTTCATTGTATGTTTGTAAATCCTCTAACAAGGTGGACCTAGCAGTCCTAATTGCTTCTAACAAGGCAGATCATCAGAAGTGATCATTGTAAGCCTTAACCAGCCAACTTTATACTGCAGTACCAAATTTTTGTGGGTACCATCCCCACCCCAGTTTTACTTTTCATTTGGAAGGTTTCTGGGTTACCAAATCTTTGTGTTTATGTGTTATGAATGATTATACTTTCATGCTTGCAGTAGATTAGATAAATGAATGGTTAAGTATATACAAGTGCAGAAATGATTTAAAGTTTTAAGAGTTACTGATTCACCCCTCCCCTCTCAGTAACTTGGCTAGTCTTGATTATTTCCAACAGTTTCTAAAATAAAATTCAAAGGGAAGTGAGCTTAGATCACTTACCCAACTGTTAGTTTCATTTGTCTTTCAAAAGGGCTGTAGATGTTTCCTATAAAATATTTAGTGAAAGACAAATCTGTTCACTAATAGATTTTTGGCGACTCTATTGGGGAGTGCTAAACAATGTAGACCTATTTTCAATAATTTCTTTGATGAATAGTTATGGTGCTACCAACTGTAGTAATACCTAACCATGAGGAATTAGCTCTTTTTATTCAACCAGATCTCAACTTTCAAGACACCTGAGAAGATATAATTGCTGATTTGAGCACCCTTGCTTGGAATTTAAGGACTAGCCATCATCAGTACCAACAAGTTCTCTTAGTCTTGGAAGAAGATGAAGATATAGGGGAGTAGCTTCAAGGTCTCCCAATGGCTTAGGAAGCACAAGTTATTGGCAGAGCTATCCAAAGGTAATAAAAAATACAATACTAGATTCTTGACCATATACTAGGTCTCAAAGGAGGGAGGGAATCTTTGATACTTTTTATGAAAGTTTACAAAACCTTTAGTTCCCAACCGCCTACGTTCCAAAGCTAAAAGCTAAGAGTAGGCCTCCTTCCCCACCTAAGGCTCAATCAAATACCTCTTCATCCACTAGTGTCTAGAAATCTTTGACCTTATCTAGCATTCAACCACCCCCCCTTGTAACTATATTTCTAGTCATAGTCATGGCGCAACCATGGGGCACAACAGTCGACCCTCTAGCACTTGGTTCTCATTATGCCCTTCCTAAGGGTATTAAAGATGTTCTTCCTAAATTTTTTGAAGATGGTAAAGTCTCATTAGATGAAAATTTCAATGCATTTAGTGTAGCAACTGCTATTTTAGTAGTAGAACATGAAGATGTAGCTGTTAGGCTTTTTGCCCAATCCTTAACGAAGGAAGATGCAGAATGGTTCGGTCATTTGCCCAGAGGATCCATAAAAAATTTGCAAACCATGAAGATAGCGTTCAAAAATAATTTCAAGGGCATTGATGATGAGCATTATCTGTTGGCATAATTGACACAAATGAAGAAGGAAATCCATGAGCCTATGAGGGACTATGTGGCTCGGTATAACAAGGTGATTCAAAAAATCCCTACTGCCAAAAGACCGACTCTAGAAAACCAACAATGTTTTTTTGTAAACTCTATGCCCCAGACATAGGTTTTCACTTGAGAACAAGTAGGCCCTTAGATTTGGACACTACCCAAATCCAAGCCACTAAATTGGAGGATGATCTTATCACAACAAGAAAATGGAGAAAAGATGTGCAAATACCTCATTCCCAAGCCTCAACCTCCTCATCCATAGACCCAGTTGTCCAAAGACTCATGAATGATGTCATTGCCTTGAAAAGGTAGTTACCTAAGTAGGGATCTTCCTATCCTCCCATGTACCAAGACAATAGTCGGAAGCAACCCAACCAATGGAAAAATAAAACTCATCTTTTTCCCCCAACTCAGCCTGAGGTTGTCCCTAGAGGCTTCTCCAAAAGAAGCAGTTATGTATTCATTTCACCTAATAACAGATCATGATGGTAGTTCCTATCCAGATATGTTGAGACATATCCAAATGGAGGAAACTAAACATGTGCTAGGGGAATGTACTATAGAGAAAGTGGCTTAAAAGAGACTTGGCGAATCTGGCTCATACTATTTAGAATACGAATCTAACTCCGAAAGAGGGGATATTATAGTCACTCTTAAAGACCCAACATGTGCTATGCTAACTCATAATCAAAAGACTTCTAAGCATGCTCCCACATCATCTAGTACCTTTTAGAAAGCTCATGAACTAGTGCGTAATCTTTACCCTTCCAGTAACAAGGTTCATAATTTTAAAGCTTTACAAAAAAATGATGGTATGTCTTCTTTTGATATAGTTGAAATTTGGAAATCCTCTATTATACAAATCTCCCCTGCTGAATATTTAAAATTAAATCCAAAAGAACTTGATAAACTGGTTAGATATTTCCAAGGAGATGCATCACCTTCCTCCCAAACCAACCAATGTGCCATAGACCAAGCCAATGGTTCTATACAAAATTCCAAAGTTGCACCCCTTGTTGTTACAAACAAAAATAATTCAGCCACTACAACTACCTCATAAATGAAATGTGAAATTGACAAAATGAGAAAACCTGATCCTTTCTATATTTCCTTATTCCTTAATGGCCTCAAGTTGAGTAATTGTATCATAGATTTGGGTGCTTTTGATAATATCATGCCATCATTTGTTGCCAGATCCCTAGGCTTGAATTTGACAAAAACCTTTAGAAGATGCTATAGCATGGATGGTAAACATGTACCTTTGATTGGTCAAGTGAAAGATGCCCATGTTGTTTTAGTAGCTTACCCATAAAAGAGGTTAAAGTTAGACATTTTAGTCATAGATATACGTGAAAGATATGGGGTACTATTATGCATAACTTTCTACAGAGACATGGGCAGGGAAATAAAGATGGACTGGTCAGAAGATATTATACCTATAGGGAAGAAAAAGGTCAAATGAACCTGAAGCAAAAAATAAGTATACTGTCTTCCCATCCAATGATCCAAAAGCACAAATCCTTTTTCAAGATTGTGAGTTTGGTAATTATATGATTTTCTCAGATGAGACATCCCCCGTCTCTGTAATCTGTGGTAAAAATGAACAAATTTGGTTAATGGAATATGATGGTAGTTGTGCCAGTGCAGAATCTGGGGCTGGTGTGGTGTTTAAGGGCCCAGATGATGAATATATTCCATTCTCTTTTAAAATGGACTTTAAAAAAACTAATAATACTTTTGAGTATGAGGCTCTGTTATTAGTTTTATGAGAGGCAAGGGCACTAGTGATTAAAGAAATTGTTGTGAAAGGTGATGCCAAATTGATAGTTAAACTAGTGAGAGGCCAATTTACAGTCAAGAAAGAATGCCTAAAACATTATAGGGACTTAGTCTGGGTCAAAATCAAAGCTTTTGAAGCCTTTTCCATACAGGCAATCCCCAAAAATTTGAATTCAAGGGTCGATTCTCTGGCAGTATTGGCATCCCTATTGCTCCCTAGTCCAGATTTCAAAATGGATACATATAGGATTGAGATGATATATAGACCTGCGGTTCTTGATAACACTGAACATCTGCAAGTGTTTGAAGATGATGTCTGAATCAAAGATTTCATGACATGTGTATAATTTTTTTCATCCACTTACTTTAAAGGAATGGGTGAAATGTGTGAAGAGTCTAGTTTTGAGTTCTCACCAGTAGAAGAAGTTTTTCAACTGAACAGTCTTAAAATTCCCAAAGGGTTGGTTTCCCTAGAAAATTTGTTTCACGAAAAGATGATAGTTTCATTTCAAGAAAAGGCCCACATTTAGATGTACTGAAATAATATGAATAACTAAATTTTGGCACTGTAGCTGAACCTCGGTGGATATCTATAGGTAAAACCCTATCTATTTAGGAAAAGAAAAACCTCCAGGAATTGCTGACGTATATGGATGTGTTTTCTTGGAACTACGATGATCTTAAGGATTTCCAAAAAGGAGAATTTAGTCATCATATTCCCCTTAAACCAGAGTCAAAACCCTTTCAGAAAAAACTTCAATGATATAATCCTAAAGTATCATAAGCAATTCTGAGGGAGGTAGACAAGATGCTAAAAGCAAGAATTATTTATCCTATCCATCACTCAACCAAGATTACAAATCTTGTCCCGGTGAGAAAGAAAAATGGAGAAATAAGGATTTGTGTGGATTTACGCAATTTAAATCAGGCTAGCATGAAGGATAATTATGCCCTACCCAAAATGGAAGATGTTTTACAAACGGTGGCCAGATCAGAGATGATGTCTCTGCTTGACGGGTTTTCAGGGTATAATCAAGTGAGTGTGTCAGATGAAGACAACACAAAACCACTTTAACCATGCCATGGGGGAAATTTGCTTATAATAGAATGTCCTTCAGGTTAATCAATGCAGGAGCGACCTTTCAAAGAGCTATGTATTCTTTTGGTGACATGAAAAATAGAATTATAGTGATTTATCTTGATGATTTGATGGTTTATTCTAGAAGAAAAAAGCATCAAATTAGAGACCTTAGATCACTCCTAAAGAGATGCAGGGACCATGGCATATCACTTAACCCCAAAATCCATTTTTGGTGTAACACAAGGAAAGCTGTTAGGCCATATTATTTCCAAAGAAGGGATTAGGATTGATCTGGAGAGGGTGAAGGTGATCCAGCAGATCAGTTTATCATCAACTAGAACATGAGTTAAATCCTTCTTTGGTCAGATCAACTTTTTAAGAGCCTTCATCCTAGATTTTTTTGAATTGACTAGGCATATTGTAGGAATGATGAGTGAAAAAAAACCCTTTAAATGGACAGAAGATGGTAAGAAAGATTTCAATGTAATAAAGGTTATCATAGCAGAGGTGCCTGCTTTGGTTTACTCTGACTGTAAAAAAGATTTCATTATTTACTGTTATGCTTTTTATCACACTCTGTCATGGATCCTAACCCGGAAAGATGTATTTGGGAATGAAGCACCAATTTCTTTTATGAGAACTCTGCTAAAAAAACATGAGCTTAAAAACTCTTCCATAGAAAAATAGGCTTTTGCTGTAGTAAATTCAATTAAGCAATACAAGTTTTATATTCTACACTCACACTCCATAGTGTATGTGCCTGGTTCAACAGTGAAAAGTTTACTCACTCAGCAGTAAATAGAAATGAACAAGAGGGCAATGTGGGTGACTAAGATACAAGAATATGATTTGTCAATAAAACCTACCAAACTGGTTTGGGGAAGGGGTCTCTGTAAGTTCATAGCCGAGAATTCAGAGCTATCAGAAGATTAAAGAGATGAAGTGTCTCAAGTGCTATTGGTCAGTCTAACCGATTCTTGGTTTTCTGACATAGCATATTTCCTCACTTATGGAGAATGCCCTGCATAGTTATCACCCAAGGAGAGGTGTAATCTGAGACTACAGGCAGAAAAGTATATAATATGGCAAGGCACCTTGTATAAAAGAGGGCTAGATGGAATTTTTCTTAGATGTGTGGACAAAAAATAGCAGTTGCAATTATTGAAAACTTTCCATGAGGAAGCCTGCGGAGGACATTTTTCTTCAATTGTTATAGCCTTCAAAATCCTTTGGTATTGTTTTTATTGGCCAGGAATGCTCAAAGACGCATATGAATTTGTCATAAATTGTCAAAAGTGTCAGTTGTTTTCTAGAAGGCCTCAATTAGTTTCCCTTCCTTTGAAACCTATTGTAGTGAATGAGCCTTTTAAGCAATGGGGAATAGATTTTATTGGCCTGATTAATCCTCAGTCAAGTCTTGGCCATGTTTATATCCTAACATCGACTGACTATTTCACTAGGTGGGTTGAAGCTGTCCCGACCAAGAAAGAAAATTGACAGGTGGTGTGTGATTTCTTAAAGGATAGTATTTTGGTGCACTTTAGGGTGCCTCAAAAGATCGTATCTAATAATGCTACTTATTTTTCATCTCAGGAGCTGATTCTTTTCTCTTATGACCATAGTATTTCATTGGCTCATTCTTCAAACTATTTCCCTTAGGGTAATGGGCAAGCGGAGTCAAGTAATAAAAACCTGATTGCCATTATGAATAAAGTGGTAGATGACAGTGGTAAGAACTGGCACAAGAAGCTATATGAGGCCCTTTGGCCTGATAGAATCACTCCCAAAAGAGCAATTGGTATGACACCTTTTGAGTTGGTCTACGGAGTAGGCGCTCAAGTGTCAATTTCTCTAGAACTGTCAGCAACTAAGTTACAAAATTCTATTGAAGATCAAATGTTTATAGATTCTTTGGAGAAAATGATTTTTCACTTGCAAAGGCTAGAGGAATAAATGGAGGCATTGGTCGACAGAATCACAGAACACCAAGTCAAGGTTTAGAGCATATTTGATAGGAAGGCCAGGCCTAGAAATTTTATAAAAGGAGATGAAGTGTTGCTCTGGGACAAGAGGAAGTAGCCGAAAGGCACTCACAACAAGTTTGAATCATGATGGAAAGGGCCCTTCATTGTTTTCAAAGAACTAGGACCCAATGCCTTCAAATTGGCCTACCCAGATGGAACGGTCTTACCATTTTCCTATAGTGGGAAAGACCTTAAGTTTCTCAGACTTTAATGTATGTTTCTTATGATTTGCTATACATATTAGTCTTAGTTTTCTTTCTAGTTGTGTGTCTTTCCCTTTCTGTGTTGTGATTTTTTCTAAGCCCTTTGAAGTAGTTTTCAAAACCAGATTTTTTGAGTTCTTTTCCTTTTGAGAAAAGTCAGTACCCAATCAGAGCCAATGTTAGTCCAAGTCAGGTACTTATCCTTTTTCTTTAAGTGATTTCTTGAGTCTCCATTGTATTTTTGAGAGTCTCAAAGCTCGTTAAGTCCTTCATGTCCAACTACTCACTAAAAGTGTCAACCTTGTGGTCTGACCATGTTTTGAAAAACAAAAAGGTTATTTGCTAACATTTTTCTTGAACAAGTTTGAACAACCTTGAACTAAGTTCATCAATGATCAAGTGTGTTCAAGGTAGTTCATTTTATTATAAGGAATGGCAGATGTGTAAAAATGGAGGAAAAAGTCTCATGGTCACGGTGTATGAAAAAATTGACTTTTCAAAGATAGAAATCAGAGATGTCAGGGCAGAATATTTGATCTAAGGATTGAGGCAGATGATCAAGAAGGAATAAGTTTGAACAGTATTTAACGCATGTGAACAACCTTGAACTCAGTTCATCAATGTTCAAGAGTGTTCAAGGATTTTGAAAAAGGGACACGGGGCAAAAAAAGAGGAATCTGTCATAACTCATTGGTGGGTCCTATGGAAAAAAGAGCATTTAATGCGAGAGAATAGTGGCGACAGTTAAATGCATCTAAGTTGTCAAATGCAATCATTAATCCATACGACATGAAATTTTTCATGAGTGACATTAATTAATTACATGCGTAAACTGTCATTTCATTCCCTTAGCCTTTATTTCCTTAAAGATTGGTAATTAATGATCAAATCCTTTGTATTCTCTATTTAAACCGTTCTTTGCATTCATTATTTTTAAAGCGTTGTCACTATTGGTATACGGGTGGACTGAAGGTAAGGGTTTCAAAGCTCCAGTGCTCAGAGGATTCTATAGGAACAAGGTGAGTCAAGACACATCCCCTATAGGGTTTTATTAAGCTTGTGAAATATATAGAGGATTCTGTGGCAGTTATCAATTATTTTTTTACAAGTATGAAGTCTGCCTTTCACTTGTTTGGAAGCATTTCTAGTCTAGTTTGTGAAAGCCCCATGATAACAGACACTGACTTAGGAGGGTATGATATAGAAGGAGTTTCTGATAGACTTTCTAGTTCCTTAAAAAAGAATGTCTTGGCTTTGAAAATCCTGCATAGCAGATTATGTGTTGCTGCTTCTTTCCCTCCTATAGTAATTTTCCCTGAGCTAGTTCATGAGTGTGTTTGTAACTGTGATCAGCGGACTAAGTCAATTCTCAAAAAGGATGGTAGTGTCTTGTTGGTTGTTAATAGAAAAATTGCTTCTCTATCTTTCCAAATTATACAAAAAACCTTTTCTACTTTCTCCCCTTCACAATCCCTCATCAAATTCAAAGTAAATGTGAATGCAAATCACACTTCTATGGCCAAGCATTGGTTATTGAACCCTCAAAGGGGAGGTTCCCATTTGCCTCAAAATTTTAACAGAAGTCATGTGCATCCATATATTAGTGATGTCATGGTGATGTTGTGGAGAGCCAGAGGGTCACCAGAGTCTTATTTCTTCTTAGACTAGTTATTTTTTTATATTCAAATTATTTTAGAAGGAAAATAGATACTGGATTGGGCTGAATTGATTATTGGTTCCATGAGGGAGAAACTTAACAATTCAAAACTCACTGGGTATAGTTTCTTCATGTCCTCTTACCTGATGTACTATTTAGCCTATAGTAGATGATGGGACATGATGATTCATGAACCTTGGTCAGATGGTATGTGTGCTTATGAGTATTTCCCTATTCTTCACAAAGATAATATAACTCAAAACTACAGAAGAGTGCATGACACTTTTATGGGAAAACTCTTTTTGAGTTGAGTGGGGATTCTGCCAGAAGAATGAGTTTTGAAGCTCAAGGATTTGTAACCAAATATGGGAGCTTCTACACTTAGTTCTCTAGATTCACCTATGTTAGGGTCAGTGGTTTTGAAGATCCTCCTACAAGATTGCCTAGGTATTCTTTTGACTGCTTTACTATTGTAGAGGTCTGTAGGCAACTTTCCACTATACTCAGACAATTTCTTCCTGAAGAGGAGTGAGAGAAAGTGTTCCCATTGCAGCTAGGTAAATTCTCATGTTTTTCTATGGAAAATGCAATAAGCATAGGGAGTGATTTGAGCCATTGTGATTTCAAATATTATACAGAGAGAGTAGGTTTTGACAACAAGAACTTTTCTAGTGGGAGTTTAGGACTTCGGTCCCATATGTTCCCAGTTCCCCATCTAGAAGATTTATGGGAGGATTGTCCTGATGAGATCCAGGTTAAGAAGAGGGATCATAGCTGAATCTGTATATCCCAAATTATATCAATGAGGTTGCAGTTTAATGTAGAAGGTGTGACATATTATGGTTCAAACCTAGTTGAACCAACTTTCAAAAGACCCTTGGGAAACGAAGAATATTTGAGCAGTGCTAGTGAGAAATTTTATAGTTGTATTGAAGGTCTTAAAGAGTTATTTACTGAATGTGATGAGAAAATGAAAGGGAATTCAAAGCTTTGTTGGCTAGAAGGATACAAAGAGGCAAAGGCAAATACTGAGGTAATTTACCCTTGAAATTTTTTAATTGTGATAAAATTGGTCACTTTGCTTCTAATTGTCTTGAGAAAGATAAGGAGGAAAAGAAAGATAACAGAGATAATGACAAAAGAGAAAATAGATTTAGGAGAAGAAGAGAATATAAAAAAAAAGGTAAGAAATCTTGTCATATTGCTAATGAAGGACTAAGTGATTATAATTCTTTTGATAGTGATGATGGAAAAGAAGTTGTTTATGTTTCTATTAAAGATGATTCTGATGAAGAAGAACCAAAAGCCCTAATATCACAAGAATGAAACATGGATTATAGATAGTGGTTGCTCACATCACATGACTGGTGACACACTTAAGTTTATTTCCTTGGAAAAACATGATGAAGGATTTGTTAGATTTGGTAATGATGCTCCATATCATGTGAAAGGAAAAGGTTCTATAATTATACTTAATAAAACAAGATGTGATGATGTTTATTGGGTTGAAGGATTAAAGTATAATATTTTGAGTGTTGCACAACTACACAATACAGGTCACTGACTGGAATTTCAATAGGGAAAGGTGAAAGTATTTGATGAGAAGGATAGTCTGATTGCTACTGGAGAACAATCTAAAGGTAATTTATTTTATCTTGATACTTCTTTGAAGAGTTGCCTATTTGCTAAAGTTGAAGATGTTTGGTTATGGCACAAAAGGTTTTGTCATGTTAATTTTGAAAACTTAATCAAAGTGAGTAAGAAGAATAGAGTAAGAGGACTACCAAGATTAGAAAAACCTAAGAACCATATGTGCAGAGAATGTCAGATGGGTAAGATAACTAAATCTAGTTTTTCAAGAAAGACTTACATTACACAAGGAATTTTAGATTTAGTGCATATTGATTTATGTGGACCCATGAGGACTCAAATTTATTATGGAGACAAATATTTTATTTTATATGTGGATGATTATTCTAGAATGATGTCTATAATTTTTTACAAATCAAAATTTGATGCATTTCAAATGTTCCAATGGTATAAGGCTCAAGTTGAAAAAGAAACTGGAAGAAAATTGAAATGTCTAAGATCCGAAAGAGGAGGTGAGTTTACTTCTGATGAGTTTACATTATTTTCTAATGAGAATGGAATTAAGAGACAATTTTAAACACTGAGGACACCACAACAGAATGGGATTTCTAAGAGAAGAAATAGATCTATTGTTGCTTGTGCTAGGACACTAATAATTGAATAAGGAGTTTCATAGAACTTTTGGAGAGAAGTTGTGATTACTGTTGTTTATACATTGAACAGAGTACAAATGAAGAAAGGTACAAAAAAGACACCTTATGAAATCTGGTGTAAACACAAACCTAATGTTAGTTACTTTGAAATTTTTGGGAGAAAATGCTATATTTTGAAAGATTCTAGAGAAGGAAAGTTTGATTCAAAAGTAGAAGCAGGAATATTCTTAGGATATTCTACAAGGAGTAAATCTTACAAATATTTGAACAAAGTTACTAACAATATAGTGGAAAGTGCAAATGTAAGAAATGATGAATTTGCAGAAAGGAGTGATGAAGATAGCAAGAAGGAACCAGAGGATTATAAGAAGTTTGTATATGTTCAACCTAATGTTCCTGATACCTTACCAAGAGAACCTACCGAGGAGGAAAATGAACAAGTAGTTCCACAACCGAATGTTGATATTGAGGAACCGAGAGCTACCAATCCTATTTTGGAAAAGTATGTGACGAGGAACCATTCCCCGAGAAAGATGATTGGAAATAAGGATGCTGGAGTGATGACTAGAATGAAGGTAAGAGACAATACATGTTTGATATCTACATTTGAGCCAAATAAAGTTAAAGATGCACTAGATAATGAAGATTGGATGATAGAAATGAAAGCAGTTTATGATCAAATTGAGAAGAACAGGACATGGACATTAGTACCTAGGCCTAAAGACAAAAATGTTATTGGTACTAAATGGATTTATAGATACAAATTGAATGAGCATGGAGAAGTTATCAGAAATAAAGCTAGATTGGTTTGCAAATTTTATACACAAGAAGAAGGTATTGACTATGGAGAGACTTTTGCACCTATTGCTAGATTGGAAGGAGTTAGAATAATTCTAGCTTATGCTTCTTAGAAAGGATTCAAGGTATATCAGATGGATGTTAAGTCTGTATTTCTTAATGGGATACTTGAAGAAGAAGTATACATTGAGAAACCTGAAGGATTCATTGAAAACACAAACAAGAACAAGGTATCTAACTTATATAAAGATTTATATGGTTTAAAACAAGCACCCTGAGCATGGTATGAGAGATTGCACTCTTATCTAATAAAAATAGGATTTTAGAGAACAAATGATAATAATAATATTTACTTGAAATGTGACAGTGATAATAAAGTTTTGATTGCTGAAATTTTTTTTGATGATATTATTTTTAGAGGCAGTGACACTTTATGTAAAGGATTTGCTGATGAAATGAGAAAAAAGTTTGAAATGTCAATGATTTAGTAACTAATGAAACTTGATGGAGATTTGAAAAGAGTTTGAAATGTCAAAGAAAGTAGAAAATTAGATTTAGGTCCGCAAAAGATCCAATGCACTGAATCCACATGCCTCAGAACTCTACATGATCCCAAGGACCCCCGCAAATCATAGATGCAATGTCCAATGTTTTCCCAATCCATAAAAGCCAGTTGGTGAACTCATCAACTGAGACCCCCAAGTCGGTACCGAGTACAAACAAAGCCACCAAGCCCATTCAGAGAACTAGGGCTGCTAACAGACATTGAGTTCATTTGGTGAAGAAAAACACTCCTTCCACCAAGAACCCAGCACCAAAACAACTGAGAACAACTAGAATCCACCGAGCTCTTCCAACTCACCTACCGAGCACCAAACAAAACTTAAACATAGTTTTGGTCGACACATGATTGCCAACTTCCCAAGGATGCTCCTGCATTAGAATAGCATAATGAACAAAATAAAAATAGAATATTTTTTACAATGCATATTGTTGGTACTCTCAAATTTGGCAAAAATTTGGAGTGACCATAAAAATTTTCTCTAAGGCACGGTGAGTACCCCTAAAGTTTTTTTTGAAGAGGCCTAATTGGAGTGCAAGTAAAAAGAGACCTGGTGATTGTTGTGTGAAACCACTACGAGAACATGTCCAAAACCTATCATGGAATAAATATAGTGGGATAAAACTTTCAGATATCAGATTGGATGTGTTTTTAAGATACATGTTTAGAGGTCATTACCCAATTCTGCATTTGTGCACGTTTCCAGTTTTACCAAGTGACCCACTTTGACGGTTTATATCTTTGACCGGATTGATAGGCATTACATAGAAATTGATCTGAGATATTGTAGACATGAAAATGAGTCTACACACCCATTTGAAGATCCCTATGGTTTCATATGACAGGTTTTCCTGAGCCATTTTATTTGCAATTTATGTTATTTCTCAGAGTTTGAAATATAGAATTATGAAGTTGCCCACTTTGAGGTTCCACAAGTTGCACCCAGTTCAATACCATTGAGGATTTAATTGTTCCCCTATATACTAGTCATGGAGATGTGCTATCATGAATATTTTCACACCTGAACTAATCCATCGGATCGGTTTGCTCAACGAATTCCAAATCAAATTTATGCAATTTAACTAATTTTGAAATCCCACAATTGGTAAGGGGCTGACTTTGGTGATTCATATTGATTGATTAGTTGATGATCAGAACAAGCTAATTGAAAATTTGTTTTCTCCATGTGAAATTGAATTCGTATCTAGGAGATCAGATTTGAAGTGTTTCATTTGATGTCTTTATGAAGTCAAAACCAAATGGATTTTATTCAGTCTTCTGTGAACTAAATGACTAGTCATCCAGGAGGCCGACTTTACATATAAATATCTTGATGCTTCTTGACCATCATGATGAGTAAGTGGGTTTTCTATTCTCTATGCATGAAGATGTATTATCTTGGAAAGTTTCAAAGGTCCAGCCATTGGTTTTCTATGTTTCACAAGATGATTTCAAAGGCAGTTTATTATGTTTGTACATCAGCGTTTGTCAGTGTTTCAGAATGATTAAGTTTTAGTCAATGATGACTTGCACCTGATTTTAAATAGGGGTGAATCCTTTTAGATACTTTATCTTTATATTTAAGTGATTGCTCATCCCCAATGGCAATCTCCCAATGCAGAACTTGATATTTTATAAGGGATTCAAAGTGGGTTTCCAAAAGAGTTTCACTGTGCCAATTTGCAGAAATAGGAAAATACCCAACTTTAGAGAAAAAAATCTCTTGTCCCTGGCATCATAGTGTAGATCTATTTTATAGAGTGAATATTGGAATGTCAAGTTATATGCTTTCCATTTTACGAAGTCATGGGGGGTCATCTAATTATTTTCCCAGAATAATTCCAGAGGTCACTTACTATATTATCCTTAAGATATAAAGGACACTCTAAAAAATTTCCATTTTATTATGGGAGCCTTTGATCATTGTGTGGATGTTTATCTATGGATGGCAGGGAAGGAGTGGAAGGTGGAGTTAAATGATATAAATAAGGGAGTGGAATTTCAAGATGGGTGGAAAGAATTTGTCAATTATCACAACTTGCTAAGGGGAGATCTTTTTTTGTTTAAATACATCAGGAAGCCATGTTTTGAAGATCTGGATGTTTGAAAAATATCAAAGCTCTTCCTTCTAAAATATTTAAATATTTATTTGGTCTCTGAGGAAGAAGATAACCGTGAGTCTGAAGCATTACTGTCCTTCACCATTGGCAATTTATCCTCTCATAAGCACGTGACAATTCATTCTCTCAGACCAGATAAACTCTCTTACATAGTGGATGAGAAACCATGGATTCTAAATCCACATGAAACGAATGACAGTGACAATTTTGAAAGGGGGCACGACTGAAGCCTTAACAACAATCTGGTGGAGATGTTACAAAGAGGAAAAATGGTGGTATTCCCAAGAAAATTATAAAAGAAAAGGGCATTTGAAATCTGCCAAACAAATACACATTGGCAGGTGAAATAAAAGTCTTCTATTAGCTGTGCATTTTATTGGAATGAGTGAAAATATTTTAAAGCTTTCAAGCAAATTTGATTGGCAGGTGTTTTTCCATATCCCACAAATCTTTCCAGCACTTTGATGACATGTAACTGATTGAATGTTTGAAGATGTTAAGTTGATGAAAATGAAAGGCATTAAATTAGTTAATGTATTATATTGTCATTGATGTCAATTTGATATAATTTGTATGGTCATGGAAATACTGCAAAAGAATTCAAAGAACCAATGAATCAAAGGCTATGCTATCACTAATGCATATAAGTCAAGTATTCACTACGTGACTATATACACCGATGGAGTGCACGCCGACGGACATAGTAAAAGAGCAGAGTCACAATGTTACCCAATGAGCCAATGCACATCATTACCGACAAGCAAAGTCATAGTGTTGCTCGACGACCAAAACACGGAGTAACCCAATGAAAAGAATTACTATGTTGCCCAATGGAAAAGACAAGGACAGAGATCCCGATGACAACTGAAGTCACACCGATAGAATAGTCAGTTATCACTGATGACTAACTGAAGTGTTGACTGACAAAACAAAGAGTTCATAAAACAAAAAAATGCTTAGCTGTCAAGAGCTATAAATAGACTTAGCAGATACTTATCATTTTTTTAATCATCCAGATAAAGCCGGAGATAAGTGATTGATTTAAAGCTGATTTTTCCAGTTGGCAAGATCTCTTTGAGATAAAAGTGGAGTTTTCTTTAAATCTACTGGCGAGAATTGTGGATCATGCCAATAATCAAGAAAGCCAAGAAAAGGTACAACATGTCTATATAGAGACAAATCCAATTCATTATGAAGGGACGAAAGTGTGGTGTGTTGGAGATTTACTTCTGGCAGCTAGTTGATTGTATGTTTGTCATTGATGACAACATATAATATATAGTAGTGATTCTATATGTACTTATCAGAATGATGATATCAAGCTTTGCATGGATATATTCAGGTTATAGACATGTTTACTATGTTATGTTCATACACGCAGACTCAAATATAAAGTTTCAGTTGTGTTGAGTAATTTTTTTATGTGGCAGTTATAGTTTCTGGAGTTTGTATGTACAGAGCCGACATATTGCATTGGTTCTTGAGTTGCACCTATCTTCAGGATATGTGTGTGTATATTCATGATTAGTTATGAGTTGATGATATTTATGTAAAGGCGCCAAACATGTTTCAAGAATATTGCAAAGTTAGAGTTAATTTGGTGAGGTTGACTTAGTGAAGCGTCGCGTCTATTCAATTTATATTTGTGCGGTTGTAATTATGCTTGTGTAATTAGTAAAGCTGACAAGGATGTTATGAAGAGTTGTCTAACAGGTCCCATGATCTCATACTTTGAGGAAGATACTTATAGCAAGTCATTTGTGATACGCTAAGTGTGAATGATACAAAAAGAGACAAAAAATGTACAAAGCAAAATATCAGTTGTGTTTCATTCATCAAGGGTCTATGTGAAGAAGTAATAGAAGATTACAATAGATTGGACCTGATCAAGATAGCAGGTCTGCTCTACAATTCATCATCAGATATAGTGCATATCTATTCTTCAGAAGGTTGTAGCCTTCACCATTAAGCAGTGAGCTTTTGGACAGTGAGTCCACCACCCCTAACAGGGTTATTTATAAAAGACTCCTAGTAGGGTCTGACCCTTAACTAGTTCACTATACTTATTGCATTGTAAAGTACAACTCCTAACAGGTTTGAAATATCTTCTAACAAGGATTACTATAAACAAGTATAGTTCATTGTGGGTACTAATTCCCACCAGGGTTTTTACCATTTGGTTTCCCCGTAACCAAATTGTGTTGTTATCTGTTGTGTTATATGAATGTGCATTTGCTTTATTATATTATAGAGTTAATAAGGTTAAAGGATTAAATAAGATGATAACTAAATCACCCCCCCTCTCAGTTATCCTTTGGGACTATTCTAACAATTGGTATCAGAGCCAAGTGCCTTGAAGAAGAAGCCTAACATCTTAAGGTAGATCAGATGTCTTACTTCAAAAAAGAGAGCCCTAAGTTTGATGGAGAAAATTATCTAGATTGGAAAAACAAAATGATAACACATCTACAGTGTGTTGGTTTTGATATCTTGTAGATAGCCGCATAAGAAGTTGTTATTCCCTCTTTAAAAGATCTATCAAGAGATGATGCTACTAGTAAACAGAAGGATACATTCACAGCTAATGCAGTTGCCAAAGAAGCCCTTATAAGTGCATTATCTGATAGTGAATTTTTTGAGATCAAGAAATTAGACAAAGCATACACTATATGGAAGTATTTAGAAGACATGTTTGAAGGAGATATTCAACCTAAGAATGCACATAGGAAGACATGGAAAAAGAAATACAACAGTCTTGAGATGTTATTTGAAGAGAACATTAGAGTCTACAATCAAAGGATAAATGAAGTAGTCTCTGGAATCAGAAACAATGGTGGAGAAATATCAGAAGAAGATATAATGGACAAGCTATTGACTACTTTAACATCAGACTATGTGAACAAGATCAGTATTCTAGAGGAAACCATGCAATTTTCACAAGATTTCAAGAGAGAGACTTTGATTAGTAAAATCTCTGCATTTGATATATCAAGATTGAAGACTGAACCAAATGGTGAAACAACTTTCAAATCTTTAGTTCATGGAAAGAAATCTCACATCTCTAGCAACAATGAAAAAGAAGAAGTTAATGAAGAACTAGAAGAAATCATAGCCATGATTTCCAAAAGAGAAAAGAAAGGCAAAGGGAAATATGAAGGACAACTTCCATTCAAATGCTTTTCATGAAACAAGATCAGTCACTTTGCATCCAAGTGTCCAACAAGAGTAAAGAAATTCAGATCTGACTATAAACCTAAATACAGGAAGGAATGCTATCATGCTGAAGAAGGTGTAACTGATGAAGATTCAGGAGAAGATGAAATTGGATCCATTTCCCTTAAAGACATGGAAAAATTTATTGAGCATATTGACATTGAAGATGAAAAGGAAACGCAAGAGTTAGCCCTAATTTCCAAAGTAGACCAGAATTGATTGGATCATTGACAGTGGATGTTCTCATCACATGACAAGTGACAAAGACAAATTTGTTCATCTAGAAAATAAAAAAGGTGGTATGGTTAGATTCGGAGATAACATCCCCAAACCTATCATAGGTAGAGGATCCATCACCCTGGATGGAAAGAACAAGACAGATCATGTTCTGTATGTTGATGGATTACATCACAATTTACTAAGTGTTGGATAGCTACTTGACAAAAGTTATCATTTGGAATTCAAAGACAACAAATGCATCATTAGAAACAAAGATGGAGACATGATTGCATCAGGATCAAAAACAAAAGGTAATGTTTTTCAGCTCAATTCAGATGTAAGTTTTTTTTTTGCAAAAGTGGATGACAATTGGTTATGGCACAAAAGACTTTGTCATATAAATTTTGATAATATAGTAAAGATAAGCAATGTCAAAGCAGTTAGAGATCTTCCAAGTATTGCAAGACCGGCTGACACAATATGCAGGGAATGTGTTATGGGAAAACATGTAAGGAGTTCTTTCAGAAGCAAGCAGAACTCAGCTAAAAACAAGTTAGACTTAGTGCATACAGATTTATGTGGTCCTACTCAAACCAGGTCATATTACGAAGAAAGGCATTTCAATTTTTTTGTTAATAATTTTTCAAGAATGATGTGGGTTGCATTCTTAAAGGAGAAGTCTAAAGCCTTTGAGAATTTTAAAATATTCAAAGCCAAAGTGGAGAATGAATCTGGATTAAAACTAAAGTGTCTAAGATCAGATAGAGGAGGAGAATTCACCTCTGAACAGTTTTATGACTATTGTGAAGAACGTGGAATTAAAAGACAATTGAGTGCACTGAGAACCCCACAATAGAATGGGATAACAAAGAGAAGGAATAGGATCATACTTGATACAGCGTGCACTATGATGATTGAAGGAAAAGTTGCGCACACCTATGTTAGTAATAACTGAGAGGGGGGGTGAATCAGTGGCCTCAAAAAATTATCCTTTAAACTTTAATCCACCAATAAATACACCTCATATTATTAAGTCCCTACAAGATGCATTCCTTGAAATACTTGAAATAATTAACTGTCTATTGGTTTACCTTCTCTGTCCTTATTCTCCTTGATTATCGATAAGCAGTAAAACTTATTTACCAATACTGAGTAAATATACAGAGTATACCAATCAATCCAGAAATGCATATGTGAAATGTAAAACAATAAATTAATAAACCATACACACATAACACATGGATTTTAATATGGAAACCCTGTTAAGGGAAAAAATTATTGGGACTGGTACCCCAAATTTTCACTCTTCTAAAGTGAGCCCTATTAGGAGCCAACCCTATTAAAGGTTACAAACACACTATTAAGTGCGAACTTGTTAGAGGATTTTGTACAGATAGGTTGTCACTTAGTATCTGGCATCTATTTTGCTACCATCCTTGAATCAGCCTCCTTCTTAGAATGTCAATAGGCTTTAGGCAAATCTTGCTACCATCCTTGAATCAACCTTCTTCTTAGGCTTTCAATAGGCTTTATGCAAATTCAATGCTACATTCATGAGTCAACCTTTCTAGCAATCTGTTAGGATATACCTCAATTATAGAAGACTATTAAGTCCTACTCTGTTAAGAGACTTGATGCTTCAATGGTTAAACTGAAACACTATGACCTATTTCTAATGCAACTTTAAATTGCATATTATTAGATCTATTTAAGTACATTAACTCTCTTATCAATGTATCAATTCAATTTCTTTTGCTCCACACTTTCTTATCTGTGATGTTGTGCTTCACTATTCGTTGGTGTCTACAGAATTGTTTAGCTCTCCCTCAGCTTGATTGATCAGGACTCTATGAATTTTGTCCTTCACCATTTTCTCTTCAGTATCTTCTTTCTATTCACTCCCCTTCTGTGTATCTGATGGCTTACAGAAATGAATTATGCTTGTCTCTTATATAGACATGATATTCCTCAATTCTTGATTCTTGATTCTTGATTCTTGGCGTGAAAAACAATCCAGCCAATTTGATTTACGGCTTTAACTCATGATTTATCTCATAGTTATCTTCTTGCCAACTGTATAAATCTTCTTTAAATCAATTACTTAGCTGTGGTCGAATAAAACAAATAAAACAACCAGTTAAGTCTATCCTTAAGCTCTATCAGCTAGATATTTTGTCATTTTCTGAACTCTCTATTCTGTCGATCAATTCTATAGTTCATCATCGGTGACAATTTCCAGTTCCGTTGGTGTAACTCCAGTTAGCTTCAGGATCTCCGTTCGTCGGGCAACATTGTCTCCTATTCGTCAGGCATACTATTATTCTACTTCATCAGGAAACATTGTCTTCTGCTCCTCGGGTATTACTGTGACCTTTTTCTCTGTCTTTTTTGATGGTGTGCACTCCATCAGTGTTGTCAGTCACTTAGTGAATACTTGAATTTTATGCATTACTGAAAGCATAATCATTGTTCCATTGATTCTCTGAAGTCTTTGGCATTATGTACATGATCGTATAGATGATATCAATTTGACATCAATGACAATACAAACCATTAACTGATTTAATATTTTGCATCATCTTCAACTTAACATTACCAAATATTCAATCAGTTACATGTCATCAATCTCCCCCTTTGGCATTGATGGCAACATACTATATTATCACACTATACTATTTCTAATACAATATGAAATATAATTGTTGAGATTCATCAAATTTGTAAATAGTTTGTTTTGATAACTGATAGAAATGTCTAACCGTCGGTAAGCTCTTTGTTAGCTTAGATTTGATTCTTGCAGCTTTGTGTGTTTCTTCTTCAGATGTGTTGTGTTCTCTTTTTGTGTCAATTTCTCTCTTTTGACTATTCTTCTTCTTTGATGTCTCTGTCTTTTGTCAGTAACTGTCCCTTTGTATATGATTTCTTCATACAAATTCTCTCCATGTGGATATGATCTCTCCCTATTTGGAGTAATCTAATAATGAATAGTTTTTGATGATAATATGGATACATTCTCTCCCTTTGACAACAATTCTAAAAAAATATTTTACGAATATCTGACATTCATGTCAAAAAATTATTTTCTTCTATCCATAATATATTCCTTAAATTTCCCTTATTCATCATCAATACAACAATATGCTCTGGTGCTTGTTTCTGATATACCTTTCTATATATGCTCTTGATGACATTATTTTACTATTAGTACACTTAGTGAAAAACATTGACAGAGATCACCGGTAGACTAAAGAATCACCACCAGACTACAATCATCACCGGAAGACTCAAGCATTACCAGCAAATAGCAAGCATACCCGACAGAACACAAAGGTCACATGAAAAATGCTAAGTATAGAATCAACAAGTATCACCGGCAACTACAAGCATCACCGGCGACTACAAGCATCACTGGTGACCACAAGCATTACCAGTGAAATGGTTTTGAGAACTAACCCAATAGAAATAGAAAAGGCATACCCAACAACAATTTCAAGAAAGGAACACCGGAAACCAAGAAAACTGATCATCAGAATCGACAGTCAGTTAAAGAACCTGCAAATTATGGATCTGATTTCTACATGACGGATAAAGCAATGTAATTCTATTTATAGAGTTTTTATTTGTTTTAAATCATAACTTGAGGGTCAAGCAAGCTTTATGTAAATGTTTTAATTCATCCTAATGGATCTAAAACATATCTAACTAAAGATCAAGGTCAAGTTGTAAACCTTCAATCTAGAGTTAACTTGCAATGCATGAATCAATAATTGAGCCTAAATTAGTATAAACAGATGTTCAAACTCAATTGTGAGTACATCAACTCATTATTGTTGATAGCCATGCAGAGAATCTAAGGAGTAGAAGGTAGAATTCATGCAAAGATAAAAAATAGAATACATCAGTCATCAAGAACACACAAAGGCTACTGATAAGTAGATAAAGGTATTATTCAATCATGGAAGGATAATTACTAATATGTATGAAGCTTTATAGGATCTGTTATCAGCAATTGAAGATTGCATTTATCATCAAATCAAAGACTTATGTATTTTCATTCTAACAAGTGCATCACATCTAAAATCCTTTTGTAGAAGGTGGACTTAACCGTTCTTTCCAAATCTCTTAACAGAGTGCACACTTAACAGTGTTGCTAAAGCTTCAAACGAAGTAGATCTT